>CAMOHE010002784.1:1522-30295 GCA_946598075.1 Artocarpus hirsutus
ACTTCCTCCCTCCTGTTTCTCCTTCCAAGTTCCAACCAAACACACACTAAACTAAAAGGTTCACTGTTGTAGTCATCCATTTCTTTTCCCGGAGCTTACCTTCTATTTTTTTTGCACCTCTCACTTTAAAGACAAAAACAAGAGTTTAAAATGGAAGAAAAGTCTTCAATCTCAGGTTTAAAATGGTTGCTTTTTTTTTTTTCATTTTTTTTTTACAAGAGGAACATCAATAAAGAGAATACAAGAATAAAACTCAATGACATTGAATTTCATCAAGTATTTTACATGCAATACACTCGTTGCATTTGGCTTTCATCTAAGCTTTTGGTATAATTCTTTCAAGTAACCTTACACATTGTCACTACGAAAAATTAAACTTTTGGTCGTAACAGTTTTTGACATAACTTTTATTCATAACAAAATGTTATGACTAATATATATTTAGTAACAATTTTTAGTTTAATTTTTGTTGTGACTGAAACTTTTTGCCACAGGTTTTTTAGTTATGGATGTTTCTGTGACTAAAATCTTATGGTTAAAAGTTTTAGTCACAATAAAAAATTGAAATAGAAGTTACTAAATATACATTAGTCATAAGATTTTGTTGTAATTAAAAATTTTGTTAAAGATTATTATAAGATTTTGTTGTGATTAAAAGTTTTGTTAAAGATTATTAGGACCAAAAGTATATTATTTTTAGTGTGTTGTAACACATTTTTTTTGCATGTAGAATTCCTCTCGTCATCTTGCTGCCTCCATCACATCTTTGAATGATTTTAAGTTGAACAAAACGATCAATCAAACACTTTTCCGAAGAAGAAGAAAAACAAAACGTTAGCGCTAAGCCTATATTGAGCCACAGCTCAACCCAACACTTGTACAATTTTGGCATGTGGCACAGACTTTTGAAAAGAAGGCAAAATACAACCCGACCGCATTGAGTGAGCTCCTACAATGAGAGGAGTGGGCCCTACCTGATGAAACCCACCAGGTGAAGACCGCTCATTGTCAGAGAACCCAACTTATCTTTGCGGACTTGCATAGCATTTTTCATCCCCTCTACGCTTCTTCAGTATAATTTTGGTTATTAATTCCATCCTTATTTTCATCACCACCCACAAAAATCAGATGATCACCATCTCTAATTACTTCTGTATTGTCAATCTCCACACCTTCTCTATTTACCACTTTAGATGGCAAGAACCCAAATTTCTTGGCACCCAAGTCAAGCAGGTCCTGAAATCTGCCAGGGAGTAAAACAAGCTTCCCTTTAATTTCACCCTTTTCAGGGCAACTAATTGTGACTCTAGCAGGGTTAATCTTAATCCCATTTTCCCTTGGACTTCTTGTCAAACTAATAGAGAACAAAGTGGCTTCGGCTTTCTCTCCTGTGTTAGCAGCTGACATTATGCCAAACAAAGAATTGTTGAAGTTATTGGTCCTGCGCCTTGGGCGGTTGCGGCCCAATGAGTTATCGGGGCCTCGGAATGAGCCATCTTGAGACACGGGCTGAATGGCAGGCTCACTAGTGAACCTCCCAAGGTACCGAACCTTCTCGGGAATGGCAATTATGGACTGACTTTTGGGCTTGTCTTTGTTGGACTCAAAAAGGGCTTTAATCTCTTCATGGCCTTGTTGCTCAGCCAAGGCTCTTGGGGTCCAACCATGGAGGTCTGGTCTGTCCATGTCAGCACCTTCATCCAAGAGGTACTTGACAATCTCAATGTTGTTCTCGCAAACTGCCACGTGGAGGGCAGTGCTGCCGTTGCTTTTTGAAGATGTGACGTCCCCCCCAATTGAAGATGTGAGGTCACCCCCATAGCGGGCTATCTCCTTGAGCAAGTCCAAGTTGTTTTGCTCAGCTGCAATGCATGCAAAACGCCCCACGTCGCCTGCGTCCAAAACGGCACCGTTGTCTAGCAACAACTTGGCCACCGTGTCATGGCCTCCTAGTATTGCCTCCCACATGGGTACATTGCCATCAGAGTCTGAAAAATACAATAAACAAAATCAATAAATTTGTTAATAATAATAAGAATAATACAACATAAGAAAATGTGCTTGGCTCCTCTACCTATGACAATGGAAAGTATATGTTTTCTTTGAGAGTTTTAAATTGGAATTGACGATGGAATATCAATTATAGTTAAGGGGTTGCAAGAACATTATCAAAGGATGACAAAAAAGGGGGTGGTCCATGTTAGAGAAGGTGACATAAATATGTGATCCATAAACATATATAGGCTTTATATGAAAAATAAGTTTTCGTTACGGTATAAAGCTCTCACATTCGAAAGTGGTTAAGTTTTAACTTACTATCCAAACTACTAAGTGATAAACAGACCGTGAGAAAAGTTTCTATATTTGCAAATAATTTTATCAAGTCTACAAGTAGAGATAAGCCTGGTTGCTTTGACCTTGGCTTCTCTGTCTTTAACTATAATTAGCAAAAAAATCCAGCTATGTCACCTGAACATATTAAATCAGAAACCTTTCATGCAGGCCAATTGCCATTCTATAGAGACAAAAGATGGCCACAATATTTTAAAGAGTAAATTGCTTTAATAGTCTTTAATCTTTCACGAAAGTAAACACTTGATCCTCAATCTTTTATTTTTAATTTATCATTTCCCAACTTTTGATTTTAGTTGTTGAGGGACTAATTTAATGATCAAACAGTTAATTTTGGAAGCAAAAATGTGAGCAAAGTGGTCTTCAAAGTTATAAAAAAGGTAAAAAATTGGTCTTCAAAGTTATTAAAAAAGTGAAAACTAGTCTCAAAATTAACAGTTTAATCGTTAAATTGGTTCCTCAGTAACTAAAATGACGGTTGGGAACCGTTAATAAAAAATAAAAGATTATATACTAAAATCACACTTTCGTCAAAAGTTAAAGACTAATGTGACAATTTACCCAATTTTAAATAAAAAACTAAAACCCCTCCTGCCCTTTTTGTTTATTATTATCATTATTATATTCCACTTCCCACCCTGCGATTATGTTTCACGTCGGAGGGCGTAAATGCTAGATCCAGAAAAAGTCAACTTTGCAAACTTGCATGATAACGGATAAACATATTACTTCATGCTTAGATATTTTATTTCTACTTTTAGCTTGCATTATTCGTTATTGACACCGTCACATAATCAAGTTTAATTTTATAAGTTATGAGGACATGGAACTTGCACATGCATGACAAACATCATATATATATATATTTATATATATATATATATATATATTTTCTGCTTCAGATTAGATAACATTGTGAGCTTAATTTCAGGAGCTCATTTCAATTTCAGAGACGAGATATAATTTTGAACAAAAGAAATGCAGCCAAAACATGGTTACAAGAATGGGAAAATTGTAAAAGAAGGGCACTAGTTTAATATTTTCTTTGGCCATTTTAAAAGGAAGAAAAAAAAAATTGGAAAGATGTATGAGAAATAACAGGTGAGACAGACTGACTACGCATGTTTCGGCTAGTCTTTTAAATTAAGAGAACCATTTGACTTAAAGAATTATTTCCGACAAAAGAAAGCGAAAACAAACATAAAGAATGTGGCATGATGCTTGGATTTTCATGACATATGGCTACAAATTTCAATTAAAAAAAAAACTATGCGTCAGAATTATTGACCATTTATCAAACTCTCTCCATTTCAATTTTTCTATTTTTTTTTTGGGCAAAGATCAAATCAAAAGGCACAAAATTCTATGTTATATTTGTAGATAAGATTTCCATTGACATAATAGACCAAGTAGTGTCAAGGAAGTCAACCATTGAATAAATTTCTCTTTATTACGTCAATTGCTCCTTATTTGTTATTTAAAATTTTCTAAGGCGGTTGGATTGATGAAGACTAGATCAATGCATCCCAATACTATTTAAATTCTGATTGGGGAGGCAGTTGACATTAAAAGGACCATGCAAGCACTCACAGAAGGCAATTGTATACCTTCAATTACAGGGAAAACTTATTCTGAAAAGGACTACTACTATATAGTATATGAATTCTTATTTCCTTATCCAGCAAGTAACCGTAAACTACAAGTATCTTTTTTTATTAGTTATATGGGATCCTTTTTTCTTCTCGTTTTATGTTTTTTGTTATTTAAAACTGATAGAGGAAAACACAAACTAAGGTATGGCACAAATCAATTTCAAATGCAGTTCATCAACTTGATTTAACCATAACTGGTCCCACACCAAATAATGGATTCAGTAAAGTCAAACGAAGGGTACCTCTAGAATTAGGATCTGCGCCATAGTCCAGAAGAAGCAGCACACAGTTCTCACTCCCTTTAGACGCTGCCATATGCTGGTTTTATAAGAAATAACGAAGAAAAATTTGAATATCAGATGTTGGGTAATTAGCATTTATTCTCATATTTTGATGTGCTTGAGCTAAAAATGTGCAAAATTACATAAGCAAAAGATGATTTCATTTTCATACCAGGGCTGTCCTTCCACTGTTGTCCGATTCATTTACGTCCAAATTCCTTTTCAATAACTGATGCAACAACAAGTCATCACCTCTCAATGCCGCGAAGCAAAGACTGAGAGGTAGGTCCATTCGACCGCGAGCTAGCATGTTCTCTGTCTCCAACAAAACTCCCTCCATAATGGGGTCCTCAAGGTCCTTCAGATGCTGTTCCAACAACAAAGAAAGACAAGGGGTAAGTGTTGTGTTTTGTCAACTATTACAAAGTCAAATCATGCAATCCTTGGTTTTGAAAAACCATGAACCTTGCACAAGTGGATTAATAAAGGCCTCAAAAAATAGGAAAGAAATTTCCCAAATAAATATAAACGAGACAATACTCATTAAATCTACAGACCTGGAGAAGATTATTCATGATTATGGTCCCATCCCCTACATTTGCTTGGACAATGTTCAAGAATGCTGTACGGTTCAGCCGGAGTAGCTGACTTAGTCGCTTGGTTCGAACTGTAAAGAGCTGTGGCCTATAACAAAGCACCCCAATCTCACCGCATAAATCACCAGATTTTACCTCTCCTACAACCTGCAATTAGCTAGGCCAATGTCAATTGCTGATGAAACCAGGATTTAACACTTAAATCTTGAAGTTTAGTTTATAGACACTTGCCTGTTCGACTCCATTTTTGAGAACTACTAGATCCTGTGAAGTTTTTCAAACATTAGAATTACTAGATCATCAGGAAAATGAGACTTTAAAGTAATGGAAATACTGCTGAAATTATCACCGCTGCACCAGTGACAAGTATGTAGAAATCTGTAGGTGCTTCATTCTGCAAAATTACATCTTCTTTTGGTGGAAAGTACTCAGCTTTCATCTCTGAGACCTAATAGAGGCATAGGAAAAAAAGAAAATAAAACATTGTGGAGGAAAAGTTTGAAAAAAAAAAGAGGGAGAAAAATTACAATTGAGTAGTTTTGAGAATTACCAGCTGAAAAAGCAAGTCGTTCGAAACACCATGAAACAAGTAGACTTTGTCGACAAGAGAGTAAAAGAGGTAATGAGAAATGCTCGACCGGATGGCTTTAGGAAGTGAATCCAGAGTCCCTTGTTGTTGGAGTCCCTCTGAATCTGTTCTGAACTTCAGACACAAATGGGCCAGCATCTGATCTTGCAATCTACCAGGAAGTTGATTCCTTTGAGCAAAACTCGAGGCTGCTTGTATAGTATCCCTCTGTAAAATTAAACACAACGTTAAAACTTGTGTTAAAAGGTAAATTCAAATGACAAGAGTGTGAATTTACTCACAAATCTTCTAGTTCTACTTGTGCCATGGACAACCAAGTTGGTCATGTTACCGATCAAATAAGCCGTCAACCCAAGGTTGAAAAGCATGTAGAAAATATCAAAGATCATCTCCCTTGTGTTCACAGGATGCAAGTCTCCATACCCGACAGTCGTCAGAGTTGTGATAGACCAATACATTGAAGTCACATATCGACTCCACAGGCTCTCCTCAAGGAAGTTTTCCATCGATGCTCCAATCCAAGTCCTCTTGGGGTCACGGTAATGCGCAGCAATAAGGTAATAAAAGCATCCAGCACAGTGAACAGCGAAAAGGGTAACCTGCAAAACGCATCCAAATCATAAGATTATGGTGCATTGCAATAAAAATTGAAAGACTTTCATTTATCCCCGAAAATTTAATTGAGGTACTAACACATATAAGCTTTGCACAGCGAACCCAGAAGTAGTTATAGTGTCTGTCCTTCTCCATCCTGGTAAAAAAAAAAAAATGGCCAAATCAACACAAGGGCCTGAAAAAACTTGTTAGACCAACATAAATCAAGGGTTGAACAAGTTCATTGTAATTTCAAATTTACCAAGTTGGTTCATTCAATTACATATCATAGGGATGCCTAGCTAGCACCCAATCAAAATAAAGGTAACAAGCAAAAAATCAAAATAAAGGTACAACGAACTTTTATTTTAGAGCCCCTCTGGAAAAACACCTATTAGGACTTTGACTAAAGTTTGAAACCAAATGATTAGCACTCATACCTGGAAAATAGTGCACTAACTCTTCTGAGACGCCAAAGGCGAAGCATATTGAAAAACCCATATGGCTGGAACGGTGAAGGGGTGATTTTCCGGGCAAGTTCTGACGGGATGGTGGAAATGACATCAAAGGCCAACCAGGACTTGGTGTACTTCCAGGCAATCTGTTTTGGCTCGTCAACAATTAGGTAAGTGGTTCTGTCAAGGTAAGCCACAAAGAAGGTAAGAATGATATCCACAGCAAAGAATCCATTGACAACATTGTCCGTAATGGCTAGAAGGCCCTCTGGCTTTTTAAGGAATCCGAACTCAAATGGTGAGACCCAAGCAGTGTATATGACTAGAACAACAAGAAAAGTTTCCCACGTCCTGCAAAAAAGAAACAAATTTACCGTGTGTAAATTTTGAGCATGACTAAAATATGAGCACATCATCATACTCCAATTTGGTCAAAGAATTTACAAAATGGGCGGGTAAGGATTGTAGAGCTACTATACAGAAAGCATTTTTTTTTCTCAAAAAGTCAACCAAGAAACTTTATTATTGGCCTAAAATTAAGAATGGTACACCCTCTTGTCTGACTTGTAAGATTTAATTTTAAACAAAATCATTGAATGTAATGAATACGGGGGAAAAAAAAAAAGAACCATTATACTATTCTTGTCTCCGAGTACTGATATTGATCCGACTTTATGTCAAACACATGGAGGAACAACTGAAATGATATTGGAAAATAATCAAATCAAAGAGAAGAAGAAATTAGCCGTTATAATATTTTTGTGTAAGTGTTGATATTCAGCTTCAGCGTAGAAACTCTGGAATATAGAGGAAGACGATACCAAGAAACAGAAGATTTTACCCAAAACAGTTGACTGGATTTTCAGACAGGAAAAAAAGAAGGAAAAAAAAAAAAAAAAAGAGAGATGCTCTAGGGCAGATAAAGTTAGCACAAAAAAGAGCACGAAAAAAAAAAAGCCCTCAAAACCCAAAAAAAAAAAAAAAAAAAAAAGAAAGAAGGAAAAGAAAAGAAAGAAAAAGAAGAAAATTAAAACGATAAACCACGGTCAGATTCTTATCAGAGACTCCTTGTCGTCTTTTAAAACCCACGATATATAAAAACCCAAGAATATAAACAAGAAAACCGAGAAACAAAAAAAAAGAACAACATAACCTATACACAGAAACAAATACGAGCACACAAACACACATATTCAGAACCAAACACCAAAACAAGATCAAATAAAGACAAAAAGCTCAAACATATGTTATATATAATATAACCAGAGAAAAGCGAACAAAGCTGTAACGCTTTTCTCTGCTTCTGCCATTGATATAATTATAACTATTTATTATTATTTTCCCAACAAACACCCACAAGAATAAAAAAACCAAAACAATATAATAAAAAATAAAAAATACCCAGAAACGGCAAAACTCAAAGCAAACTACCACACAATATTATCACAACAACAAAGGAAAAGAAACCCAGAAAGGAAATTTGAAAAAAGAACCTGTAACGGCGGTCATAAGGGGAGATAATGAACTTTCTGAGCTTGACTCTGCGATTGCTTGTTCTTGCTCCGAGTGAAGGCAGTATTCCTGTCGAGAGACTGTAATGGCTTCCGTCCCTCGACATCGCCTGCTCTATCTCCTCTTGCCCGCACATCCTAAACATACCCATGTTTCTTTTATTTGCTGCCATTGTTACACTCTCAAATACTACAAATTTCTTCTTCTTCTTTTTTTTTTTTTTTGGGTTTGTATCAATGTGCAAATATCAATATCATATAGTGTCTCTGCTTGCTTTGCAAAAATATTTCAGAGCTCTGTTTCTATTTCCAATGTCTTTGCGGGAGGGGGCTATATATAGGGACTAGGGGACCGTCTCAACGCATTTTCATTACATATACATATATACATATTATATACACGCGCATATTTCTGTATATTGTATTTAAACGTGACTGCGAGTCCCTCCCTCGTAGAGTGGTTGCATAAATAACAGGTGTGTTTAAGGGATATAGCATGTAGAGTTTTTTACTATAACAAACCAAATTTTTTCCTGCTGGGAGGCTGTGGTGGAGGAGGTAAAATGACGGTTTTATCTTTCCCATGAGATTTTAGCATATAAGAGTTTTTTACTATAACAAACCGAATTTTTTCATGTGCTTAGCCAACATGGGAGGCTGTGGCGGAGGAGGTAAAATGACGGTTTTATCCCTCGTATTTGAGATTTTAACACGTGAGAGTTTTTTACTATAACAAACCGAATTTTTTTGTGTGCTTAGCCAACATGGGAGGCTGTGGCGGAGGAGGTAAAATGATGGTTTTATCCCTCCCATTTGAGATTTTAAGTAATTTCGCCTTCTGCACCCCATTAAGTGTTGACATGCAACGAGGAGGTGCCCTGTGTTTAAGCGATGGGAATTGCGAGAAAGGGAGTGATAAGTAAGTGTGGTATTTTAGTCTTTTTCATTATAAAAAATAATATAAATTAAAGGAAAAAAATAATAGGACACAAAAATAATAATAAAAAAGTATACCGCCTAATTTACTCTATCAAAGCAAGGCTCTAAACAGGGGGTGCATGGAGAAATTTTGAAGAATTCCTGAAAAAGCCTCAAATTTGGATTTATTCACTGATATTAGAGCTTTTGATTTGTGTTACACAAATAAATTTATTAAAGATCAATAAAATGTCGGCTAAGTCCGACGCACAAAAAAAAAATGTAGCATAATTTTTTTTAAGGTAAATAAAAAGAGTTAGAGATATTACAATAAATAATACAGTGTCAATTTTTAATGTAAGCAAATAACATATTTTTAAAAATATTTAAGTATATAACATTTTTGGAATCACTTGTTTTTTTTAAACACTTGAATTTTTAATTTTACCTCTTTATTTTTCTTCTTCTCCTTCTTTTTAGTTTTGTTTTTCTTTATCTGCTTCGTGTTTTTCTCTATGTCATTTTATACCAAAATAAACTTCTTTTTAATCTAAGTTGGTTATTTTCTAAATATTGTTATATTATGGTCTATTTATTTTTATTCCCAATAAATAATAGTCTAATTTTGGTATTTTCCCTAAAAGTTATAATACCACTTACTACATTTAACTGCGTCTCTCTTATCATTTGCAATTTATGGGAGGAATACCTGCGTTAACTTGTACACAGAGAGAAATTTGCTTCTCCTTCCCGAACGAGTTTATTCCATGTTTGGCTAATTGAAGTTTATTTCTAGAAACATGTATGTTAAAGAAAGTATCTTTATTGTTAGTCGACTCTGTTAGTTAGAGCATATCTCAAAAGCTAATCTAAGGCCCTCTTCTCATTAATTACTTTCTTAGAAGAACGCCATATTTTTCTGTTTAATAATAATAAAGATTATAGGCACTAATGGCCCCTAAATTTTCGAGTCTCTGTCACTTTACCCTTTAAACTTTAAAAATCACTATTTGACTTCTTAAATGTTCAAAACCCTTCATTTTACCCCTAAGTTTTAAAAATCACCATGTTGGCTCTGAATTTTTAAAGCTCCTCACTTTCTCTTAAATTTCTGATTTTCTATTAAATAGACGTAATTAAGCCTACGTAGCTCGTACACAGGTAATTTGTAATGGCAAATATGAGATTTTATCACTTTTAAGTTTTATTTCATGTTTACACTCTTAATTGACATCTTTGTTTTTTTTTTCTTTTGTTTTTTTTTTATCTAAGCTCTTATTTAAAAAGGGTTTGTCTTCACATTTTTCTCATTTTTAATGCGCAACTCAATTTATAAGTTGATATTGTTCTTGATATCTGAATTTGAATACTAAAAAAGATGAGTTATACGTTAAAGATGAGAAGATATAGGCGAACAATATCGATAAGAAATGTGTATATTAATCCTTCTTAAATGAAAGCAGATCAAAAAATGTTAAAAGAAGAGTGCAAACATAAAACAAAACTTTAGAGTGATAAAATCTTATTAATGCCCTTATAGGTGATCCATATGTGAATCAAATAGGCTTAATTCTGTCTATTGGAACAGAAAATTAAAAAATCGGAGATAAAATGAGGAGTTTTGAAACAAGGATAAGATGGTAATTTTTAAAATTTAAGAGGTAAAGTGAGGAGTTTTGAAAGTTTAGAAGGGTAAAATGATGATTTTTAAAGTTCAAGGAGCAAAATGAGGGAGATCTTAAAATTCAGGGGCCAATAGTCTTAATAACCCAAATAACAATAAATATTTATGCTACAATACCTTAAATTGCTAAATCCAAGAAACATATATTAAGGAGTTATTTATTATTCATATTTTGTATTTTGAGAATATTAAGATTGTACTCCTTGCATTTTAAAAGTGCTCAATAATTTTTTTTTTTTGAGTGAAAGTTTTACATTTATGCTAAAATCAGTGAATGATTTTGACCTCTCACATGAACGGATTTAATCTCTGTGGCTTAAGGATAAACTGCAACCAAACACTTATTTGACTTAAGTCACCCAAAATAATAATAATAATAATAATAATAATAAACAAAGCAAAAGTCATAGAAATGGCATTTTAAGTCATGTTACAAAGGATAAATTTGTCCATTAGTTTATCGCTGCGTGTTGTTCCCTTAAGTCAAAAAGGGTAAATTCATTAGTGATGAACCAAAATCAGTAGTTGACAATTTATAAATTTTGTGACTTAAAATTTAAAACATGTTTGTGTCTAATCTTTGGTTACCGTTTTGGGAGTTCCCTTTGTAAAGTCTCGCACACGCTATCTTTCCTCGAGCAATCCATTAAATTTTTTATATAAAACTAACTGTCGTGTTTTCTGCATCGGGAGGTTTAGTGTGAATTGGTATTTATACTACCTTTTTATAGAAACTAAAAATGCAGAGTATAACAGGAGAATTCCCAAATAACAAAAATAATTTAGAAAATTACACAAAATGCCTCCTTAAGTGAGTGATTTTTTTATTTTTTGAAATATTAATTACATATTTACTAATTTACGTATTATAATTCACTCTCAAAACTCATTAACTCTAATTTTCCTCCTCCGATTTCGTTACTCCCCCTCTCTCTCTCTTCTATCTTTCTCTCTCCTCCGCCTCCCTTTCCTCTATCTCTTCTCCTTGCTCTTTTCCCCTTCTTTCTCTTATTTGCTTGCTCCTCTCTCCTCCAATTTTGGCACTAGATTCACAGCGAGTAGCGCCTCTTGCGATTGACTTCTTCTTCTTCAGGTTCAGCACCGGTTTGCGATTTAAGCAAGTTTGTATTTAAACTTGTGATATGTTTTATAGACATGATAAATATAGTTGAATATCAAAAATCATACAAATAATGTCTAGTTGAGTGATTGATAGACTCTTATTTTTTTTAAAAAGTTTGAAGTTAAAACCTCAAGGTGTTCAAAATAAGGGTATTTTCTTAAACACCTAAAGGGCAAAGCTTGAAGGGCCATTGGCGTGCTTAGGCCAGGCTAGGCCCGTCACGTGCCTAGGTTGGCCCAGGCCCTTCGCATGCTAGGTCATGCTGGCCCTACAAGCTTGAGGGGTCAGCCTAACCTTGGCCCATCAGACATGCCATGCCAACCCAATCCGCTATAGTGCAGGGTTGGATTAGGCTGTGCCTTACACTATTGCGGGCTGGGTTAGGCCGTTTATCGACAGCCCGGTCTATTTGACACTTCTAGCTGGCAATTAAGTGTATATGTGAACAGGTTCCATGTGTGAATGCGTGCTTATTCACTCGAGCTGATATTCTAGATAAACATTTTCTATCCCTGTTTGGCAATCAGGAAATTCTCTAAGAAAATTTTGATACATTGAGACTCTTTGAACGTTAATTAGATTTAGCTTATGTAAAAACACTCTTACAACACATAAGCAGAGAGCCATGGTTTATGCACTACAAATTGATGGTCTCGATCTCGAATGTGGTGTATTTTCTTATTTCAATAATTCTTTCCTTCACTTTGTTGATAGGCACTCTTGAGGCTTAGGCTAATGATGAGTAAGATGAAGAGATTAACAATCAGAAGACATTTTGATTTTCAAGTGCAAAATTCAAATTATGTAGCTGAGATATTTGTTGTTTGGCTTTTTGTTTCTTGAGAATGTGAAAGAAAAAGGATTTGCTATTGTTTATTTGTTATTTTTGTGAGATTACTAAAGGATTTTATTGTTATTTTGATTAAAAAAGAAAAAAAGATTTGTTTGATCTACATAGATGCATTTGTTTTTTGATACCAAGGATTTTATTATTCAATTTGACACAGACTCAGTTTTTGTTTGTTCTGCTCATTTTTTTTTGAATCAAGCGGGTTTTATTTTGGAATCTGGCTTGTTTCAAGACAAAACCTAGCAGGTTCTAATAGGTTTCGAGATGAAACATAATAGATTCTAAAAAATATATTGGAACTTGGTAAATTCCAAGTTGGAACCTGATAGGTTATAACCCAACACACGCGCTAAAGATCAGAGACGGTCGCTGCTTATTTATTACAAAAAACAATATTGGAATTTTGTAGGTTCCAATTTGAAACCTGTTAAGTTACAACCTAACACCCGCCCTGTGATCAAAGGCAGTCGCCACTTCTTTATTTAAAAAAAATGCTGGAGTCTGGTAGGTTCTAAGTTGGAACCTACTAGGTTACAATCTGGCTCCTACGCCAATGATCGGAGGCGGTCGTCGTTTCTTTGTTTGAAAAAAATGCTGGAATTTGATAGGTTACAAGTTGGAACTTAGCATGTTACAACCCGCTTTAGCGACTTGAGGTGGGTTCCAAGAAAGAACCTGGCAGGTTCCACGTGGAACTTGGCGGGTTCCAATGGACACCATGACAAAACCTAGCAGGTTCCATTTCAAGAGGAAGGATGACTTAGACTTTTAATAAATCATTTTTTTAATTAAAGAGACAGTTTTGAAGAGAGATTTTAGGAGGCAATCTTAAAAAGGTGCTGCTTTAAGGGGGCATTCTTGTAAGTTATCCTAAATATTCTTAAATTAAGGGCCAGTTTAACATTGTTGTGTTATGCTGTAACTTCTGATGTGTTGTGTTATGGACCAAAAGTAGGTAGAGGTTTGGTAAATTTTTTTCATCTCCCTTGTGAAAACCAGAAGCAGAATCGCAAGTGTTTAGTAAATTATGTGCAAGATTACTATGGAGATGTATAATGACAAAACTAGACATCTTTTACTAAGCATAATTATAGCATTAGTTTTTAATTAATTTTAATTTTAAAATTAACATACGTAATATTTGTACATTAAAATGCTAAAATTGTAAGTATATTTTTAACTTTCATTAACTTGAGTTCATCAATGTTAAAAAAAAACATAAAAAGAAAAAATACAAGTAAGAATAGAGAACAGCTAATACAAATACAAAGTGAGTACTAAAGAGTTTATCAAAAATTTGATGTTTGTTAATAGAACTTAAATTTTAAAAGACAAAATTTGATGTGATAGGTTTTGGATTGTTAAGAATATGATGTAGGATTTCTTGAAGAATGTTGTTACTCGCTAATTCACTTTTTTCCTCATAATACATTTGTTTTTTTAATTAATTTCAATTAAATTCAAAAACATTAGACCACTTTAATTTATAACGTGATATTTGATTTAATTGTTTTGATTTATTCATTTTTTATTTGATTATGTGTTTTTTTAAGCATTTGAATATGATTCTAAGCGTATTCTAATATGTTTTCTTTTTCTTTTAAAAAAATAAAAACGTTTTATTTTCAGTAAAATGTGTTATTTGATTTATTTTAATTTGTTAAGAAAAAATAGATAAATTAGAAATTATGTATTATTATTAAGTTTAATATAATAATTTTAGTTTATAAAAGTAGAAATTACTATAAAAAAGCAACCTTTAGGCTACTTCTCAATTTTTGCTACTATGCAACAGTGTTTAGAAGCAGCTTTTATGCTCCATTTGGTAAGAAGGAAAGAAAATAAGAGAGAAGAGAAAACTATAAAGGAAAGAAAACTGTAAAGAAAGGAAAGATTTTGATTTTTCTTTTACTTGTTTTATATGTGAAAATGGAAAGAAAATGATTTTATTTTCTCTTGTTTGGTATTACAAGAAAAACCAAAGGGATGGAAAAACTACTATCTATACAATTATCATTTTGCTCAAATATTTTTTAGTTATTTTCCTAATTTGGTGTCCAAATTTTTTGTTAGAATTTTGATAAAAAACGACAAATTGGTAACTTTGCTTTCTTTGCATTGTTGTCAAACTTTTCTCTCACAAAATACACCTATATTTAGAGAGATTATGTTTGGTGGGACTCACATGTCATTTCTTTCACTCACTTTTCCTTTCCATTCTAATTTATTTCTACCAAACATTTTATCATATCAATTTCTATTCCAAAATCCTACCAATGTTTTCTTTCCCTTAACTTTTTACTTATACCAATCAGAGCATTAAAAGCATGGTTTACCAAATATCTTAAACTACTATACGTGGTTACAGAAATAGCAGTGTTTAAAAGCAACTTTTTAGAAGCATGATTTATTAAACATCTTTTAACTACTGTGTGTGGTTACAAAAGCTAAAAGCAACATCCAGAAACAATGCGAAAGAAACAATGTGAAAAGGACCTAAGTTGTGATAACTTCCAAGACATAGATTGTATGTGGGTATTGAAAACTGTTTTGGAAGTTAATTAACCACATTAGAATGGTATGATAAAAATAAATAAATGAATGAAGTAAAAATTTAACAAAATTTCATAAAAATTTACGATCCAGAATTATCGAATCTTGCTTGAATATATTTCCTCCCACCCTCCAAAAAATTAATCCTTAAATTATATGCAAACTCATACTTAGTTTGAGTCTAGAAAAATTGAGATTTGGCGTTATCAATGCTTGTTCTTCCAACATATTTACTTCGTTACGGGGAAAAGGGAGGTCTCGATCCTTATTAAAAAAAAAAAAAGTAGTTTTTTTTTTTTTTTTTTGAATTTTTGAAGCTCAACCGATTGGAAGCCGTTGAGGGGCCGCAGAATTGCATACGTTATTGGTGATAAGAGCAAGTTTAGTTTACGTTTTTTGACTGACCCCCAACGCCTATCCTTATTGGACGGTGACAAATATTTTATCATTTTCTTAGAGTTTTCTTATAGAAACTTTACGAATGATGTACGTTTTAAAACTCTTAACAGATTTAATGATTAAAAGGCACATATTTATTAATTGGTATTTTTTTCTGTTGCACCCAAAACAAATTTTTTTTTTATCTTATAGGAAAGCTTTAAAATATTCATGGCGTTTCTTTTTAAAACATCCATGAAAAATATATTTCCACGGATTTTTTTTTTCCATTAGGGTTTGTCCCCACAATTAACCCCATCCGTAACTATTAAAAAAACCGACAAAAAAACCGTTTTTTTTTTTTACAGAAAAAGATGATATGAAGATATCCATACGCCGCCTTTGAAAGCGTGTGGACTTGACCTGTTAGGGCCTCCCTATGAGACGAATACAAAGGTCGCCTGTCGTTCACATGGTCAATGTTATACGAAATAGTAGATTTTGCTATATAAAAAGGTAATTTACTCCATCATTGAACATAAGTGTAATAGTTGTTAGATCAATTTTTTAATGATCAAATCTACTATTAAAAACAATTTTATATCGTTGTAAATTTTTATCGTGAAGAGTCTTATATTAGACTTTTAAAATGCTAGTCTATCGGGTAAAATGTTATGCTCTACCGGTAAAACAAAATTGTTTTTTTTATCATAAAATTTTGTAAAATGAACATGTTATTTAAAAGGTGGACAATTAAAAAAAAGAAAAGAAAAAAGAAAAGAAAAGAAAAGTTCGACAAATTAGGTCTTTTCGTAACAATTGCTTAATATATTGTACAAACGATCGAGGCAATTTAGCTTTAACGAAACAACCTAGCTATCTAAGGGGAAACTTGCAAATTTTAAAGGTAATTAGTGATTGAAACATATGTCACTACTTTAAAGAATGTAAAAATAATAACAGATTCAAATATATTGGCATTTTAAAATAAACAAAAACCCAAAACTACCCTTAAAGAGTAAGATTTCTTCTTTTCTTGGTCTTTTTATTCATTTTATCCTCATTTCTCTCACTTCCCTTTTCTCTCTCCTCGGTTTCTTCAATTCTCTCTCTCCAGTCCCTCTCTCAAAACTGGTTTCTTGTCCAGTTTAGCGATGGCGGCGGGCATGGGTGATAGATGATTATGACTGGCGTCAAGCGACGATCGATGGCTGCCATAGTCAAACGAGATCAGCTTTCTTTCTCCACTACATGCTCGTCTCGCTCTCGTCCATTCTTTCTAATTTGAGTTCCTTGCCGAAGCGGCCATGTTGAGCTCACGACAAAGACGAAGTCGTAATCGAAGAAAGGACTCTCATGCGATGAGACGACCTCCAAGCTCGACGGGCTGCCATGGAGAACTGCTCCATCACAATCCGATCTACGATTGACTTCTCCATCACCATCGCAGATCTGTCCTTGTCATCTCCTATCTGCTTTTGCCATCCTCGATCTCCTCTTTCTGTCCCCAATCTCACTTATCGTTCCTGAACAGTCCTTTGACAGTGTCAACGGTGAAGCTCATGAGGGTGATGGCGAACCTCCAATCGATGGTGATCGAGCTGCTCCATCAAATCGCAATGATTGTTGACATTGATGGAGGCTGGTACGAACGTTAGCGATCTTCGAGAGACTTGGCGGAGCACGACTATGGTCTGCAGCTAGTTTATGGTGGAGGGCTTTTATTTATAGTTTTTTGAGTAAATATTTATAGGGTTTTCTTTTTTGAGTATTATCTAGTTTGTGGTGGGCTTTTATTTTCTTTCTTTTTTTTTTTTTTTTTTTTTTTTTTGTAAAAATGAAACATTTGAAGCAAAATGTGATTTATCGAGTCGCCGGCAACTTCGTTAATGCCAATGAGGTTTGAAAAAGTTGCTGGTAAAGTATTTTATTTAGATGAAAATATTATATTTTCATGTAAATATAGTATTTCTCGGCCATAGGTGATGTCGCTAATGTAGGTGGTGTCCGTGACCACGCCGTTAAATTTTTTGCATTTACATAGGAATACAGTATTACTAGGGTCATACTGTATTTCCCGACCTGGTGAAGTCATCGGTGACCTTTTGTATTTTCACAGTAACACAATATTACTTAGGTAATACTGTATTCCCTGGATGTAAGCGATTCGATGAGGTCGCCTGTAAACTGTTGTATTTTGCACTGTAATATAGGATTTTTTTGGTAAATATTGTATTTCTTGGATGTCGATGATTCGCCAAATAGCTAGTGAATTTTTGTGTTTACTGTGTAATACAATATTTTAAGATTAATACTATTTCTTAGTCGTTGACGGTTTGACAAAGTTGCCTTAAAATTTTGTATTTACACTGTAATATAGTATTTCTCAGTAAATATTATATTTCCTAGCAGCCGTCGATTTGGCAAAGTCACTGGTGAATTTTTATATTTATACTGTGACACAGTATCATAAGATTAATATTGTATCTTCTAAAAGCCGCTGACGGTCTTGTGAGGTCGCTGATGAATCTTTGTATTCACACAATAATACAACATTTTAAGTGAAATATTGTATTTCTCGACTGCCAACAGTCCGGCGAAGTCGTCGATGAATTTTTATATTACACGGTAAATGCGGTATTTTCTAGTAAATATTGTATTTATCGGCTGCTAACGGTTCGATGAAGTCGCTGGTGAATTTTTATATTGACATAGTAATAAAATATTTTACATGAAATATTTTATTTCTTGATCGCCGACAGTTTAGCGAAGTTGTCAATGAATTTTTGTATTGACATGGTAATACAGTATTTTAAGTGAAATATTATATTACTTTGTAAATACAAAAATTTATCGGTGATCGAAAAATGAAGGCCACGTTTAGTATTGTTTTGAGAGTTTTTGGAAATGTTTTTGCATGCTTTTTGAGGCAAAAATTTCAAAAACACTCTCAGCATAATTCTAAAAATATTCTCATTTTTCAAAACAAAATTATTTCACCTATTTTGAAAACACTATCAAACGGAGTCAAACTATTTAACTTAAAATATTGTTTACAAACGATTTTGTCAGACCACAAGCGATCGAGAAATACAGTATTAACCTTGTAATACTGTATTACAGTGTAATTATAAAAATTCACCAGCAATTTTGTCGGACTTTCGACGGCTAAAATATACAATATATACTAGAAAATACTATATTATAGTGTAAATACAAAAGTTTACCGGAGACTTCGTGAGACCATCGGCATCCGGGGAATAATAATATTATTTAAGTAATACTGTATTACCATGTAAATATAAAAGTTTACCGATGACTTCACTAGGTCAGGAAATACAATATAGCCCTAGTAATATTGTATTACCGTGTAAATATAAAAAAATTACTAGCATAGTGATGGACACTATCACATTGGCGACATCACCGGCGACAGAGAATTTTGCATGAAAATATAATATTTCCATTCAAATAAAATACTTTACCAATGACTTTTTCTTACTTCACCGACATCGGTGAAGTCGTTGGCAACTGGCAAAATCATATTTTGCTGCACATGTTTCATTTTTACAAAAAAAGAAAAAAAATTAAATACCACCACAAACCAAATAATACGCAAAAAGAAAAGCATGTAAAATTTACCCAAAAAATTGTAAATAAAAAACCTCCACCACAAACCAACCGTAGACCACAGCCATATGCCGCCAAGTCTCTCGAAGATCGCTAACGGCCATACGGACCTCTGTCATTGTCAACAACAGTTGTGATTTGCTGAATCAGCTCAATCTCCCTCGATTGAAGGTTCGCTAATGCTCACATGAGCTTCACCGTCGACACTATAAGAGGTTTTTTGTTGCTTCTCAGGTACCAATCTATCCAATTGGATGGATTAGTACCTGGGGGACACCCTAAGACCCTCTTATTCAAGAAGAAACGGGTTCAACTCTTGGAGGACGAGCTCCTTCACTAGAGGCAAATATGAGTTGGGCTTCTCTCCCGAGTAAGGGCCCTCTCGAACAGTTCGTTCGGAGGGAGCCACTGTCGAGCTGAGGACCCCGCGAAGGCAAATCCAAGGTGGGTCTCTCCCCGAACAGGGACCCTCGCGGCAAAACGTTCGAGGTCTCGCCCGACCCCGGCTGAAAAACTTAACACCTCAACACCAAACAAGCCTAAATTTCTTAGAACTACGACTTTTCAACATTAACATTACGTTGCATGAATAGTATGTTACATTTTTCATCATTATATATTACATAAAATTCTATATATTACGTGGAAGTAGGTCCTAGATGGTTTATAATTTTTTTAAGCCTATTGCGCTACGCTTTACACATTTTTTTCAATAAAACTGAATTTTCTCAAAGTGGCAATAATTTATTTCCTTTTTTGTTCTTCTGTTTAGGATTTTTTTTCTTCTTTCTTTTGTTGTGTTCGGGCTTGCACTATGTCATAACATTTTCTTGTTATTTAAATATAATCAGCAAAAGATTTTACGTTTTGATTGGAAGTTATTTGGATGTCAGCCCATATTGACGCCTTCTACTTTTCCCTTAATTATTAGTTAAAAAAAAATGAGAATATTTATAGAGATATACTTGTTTTTTATCGAGTGGGGTTAATTATCTAACATATACTCAAAGGTTGCAAACCTAAGGTTTTATTTTAGTTGACCAGCACTTATGAAATAGAAAAAAAATAAAAATTATTGAAGGTCAATTAATTATAACAGTGCTTAATAAATTATTAATAGCTTATAAGGCCACATCAAAAGGTCGAGAAAGGTTAGTCTCTATTAAGTCGTGCGTATATACACGTAAATACTTTCTAGGAAAAGAGAGAATATTCAACAAAAATGCGCATATTCGAAATGATAATTTCAAAATTTCCCTTTTGTTTTGGTCCTCATCAAAAAGAGTCCCAAACTTAAAAAAGTGGTGTATGTCCCTCAAAAACTTAGAATTGTATCAAGAATGTCCTTTATTTCAGCTTTTGTTTATTTTTTGAATAGAAATTTCCTCGTGTAAGCAATGACAGATCTTGTAAAAGCACACACGTTTTCTCAAAAAACTTTCCACAATTATGTGTTGGGATCAGATTTTGTCGCTCAATATCTATTGTTCACATGTCAACTCTAGTTTTTCTAAAAATTAAAAAACAATTGTTGTATATGATGGCAGTTAAAACCATCGTTAAAAAATAAGATGACGGTTCAACAACTGTCATCACATACGCTATTGTTAAAACACCTGTAGCTTTTAATTACTATTCTTAATCTGTCATTAAATTTAGTATGTAATGTATTATCATATTTTTCGTACTTCCAAAGAATGGACTAGAAGACGGTTTCTTATGAACCATCATCTGATGTGTACATTTAATGATTGTTCATATAAAAAACGAGAAAAGGGACAAGTTGCAGCAAGTCACTCAAATTCCAAATCAAACCCCAAATCAACTCAAAAAAATAGAAACGGACAAGTTGCAATAATTTCACAAGTTTAAGGAGTAAAGTTCCAAAATTAAAAATTGAAGGGCAAGTTATCAAATTTTCAAAAATTCAAAAGAAGAAAATTCTAAAAAGCTTTTTATTTATAAGAAAATGCTTCGAAAGGGTTAAAAATATTCGGTAGATTGTAGTTATATTTTATCGAAAAGAATTACCAAAAGCAGTAAGTTGTCAATAAAACTTAGGATTATTTTCATAATCATGCCCCCCTCAAACTATGTACCCTATTTTTTTTTGCCTTTGGATCTTTTAAAACCAGTTAAACTAAAATACCACCCCCCTCCCGCCCCCCAAAAAAAACATGATTTATAGAAAATTGATCAAAATGTCCACTTTTTGTCCAAATCTGTTTACAAACTTAAAAGATTGTTGACGTGATATATCATTAAAGATTAAAAAATATACAATTTTAATTAAATATTAAAAATCACTTAAAACATTTAATTTCAGATTTTTTTTAATACTTTTTGCATCAAACAATTTTTAATTTTTCAATACATTGTTTCAGATTATTTTTTGTTAGAAAGTATTGAAGCTTCCATGAATGGCAATCGACAACCTTCCCCAAGACCCAAACATCAGAGAGGATATCAAGCCTTGGACAATGGTAGTGAACTAAGGCTCTCTCCCAAAACTGAGTTCTCCGTCTTCCTTGCTGTCAAGCACAAAAACCAACACCTTTATTTACATGCCAATCACCAAATTCAAGACCAACGCCCTTATCTTCGTCGTTCTCGCCATAGAAATTTGACCAATCAGACTTGGTTTCATCAGTGGATTATGAACCTTCAATCAAGAGAGTCAGCAAGGCCAGTTGGTAGTGGATGAGGAGTGGCGGTGCAAGCAGGAGCGACATGGGGGCATGCAAGTTGCGTATTGGTGATGGGTTGGCCATTGCGGGTAAGGCAAGGGAAAGGGGTCACGTGGGGGACAATGGTGCAAGGTCAGGGTCATCAGAGAGATAGGGCTGTTAATTCTGTTGGATTCTATTTTGTTTTCTTCTTCTTCTTCTTCTTTTGCCAGATATGGTTGATTTATAGTAGAGATAGGGGGAAAGAAAGAAAAAAGAGAATTAGAGAAGAAGGAGGGAGATGAGACAAATAAAATAAAAAATTCTAAAATAATTTTTTTATTTATTTTTAATATTTAATTATATCTATATGTTTAATTAGAATCTTAATACATTTTTTAATCTTTAATAAATTGTCACATCATCAATTCTCTTGAAATAATAGATGGAATCAGATGAAGGGGGCATTTTGATTTATTTTTTTATAGATCAGGGGTTGCTTTAACACGTTTTGAAAAATCAAAGGGCAAAGATAGGGTACATACATTTATGACAATAATACTTATTTCACTTTGTTTTCTTAAATCAATTCTAAGTGTAATGTCCAAGAAAATTCATCAATTTAAATATGAAATTAATTTAGATTTAAATAATGAATTTTCTTAGGTAAATCGTATTTTGTATAATTACGCTAAAATATGAACTCTTTATGAGAAATATTAATGTGCATTATGCATATAATTTTATGCAACTTGGAGCATTTTGAATGTGCAAATTTTGTGATTTTAAATACTCAAAAATTAATAAAATACTCTTAAGATGAAATTTAAGTCATATTAATTATAATTTTTGTAATATAAATTTATAAAGACACTACTATAAATGTGACCATTAGCGACAACGCTATTAGCAACGACAAATGTTGTCACTGATAATCTACTATTTGTGATGACTTGTCGATGCAAATATTTGAAATTTATGTGTCTCAGACATGTCGTCGCACAAAATAATAGTGATGACATAACGTCGCATATGATAAAGTATAAGCGACGACAAGTTGTTGTAGACAAATTAAAAAATGTTCTTAAAAATTTGCAATGACATGTCGTTGTGAATACCTATCATCTCAAATAGTTGAATTTTTTATATTTTCTCAAAAAATCTGGCATGGGTGTGGTGATTTTTGAAAATTTTTTGTGACAACTTTTAAAAATCGTAAATGCTGGTTCCAAAACCATCATCGAGTCCTTTTTCCAACTAAAGTTCAATGACATTGTTTTGAGTACTTACTGCAATGACAAGTTATATTTGCAGTGACAAATGTCGTCGCAAAAGATTCTATGTATAAACTAGACCACAAAACCTCTTTCCCTTATTTTTTTCTAATTTTTCTCTCGTCTTCTTTGGTTTCTCCCTTCCTCTCTAGTGGTTTTCCCTCTGAAAAACTTTAAAAACTTATTTTCTTGTACAAATCTTAAAGATTTCCATTAATCTCCAATAAAACTCCTTAAGAAACCCTAAAAATCCCAAAAAAAACTCCCCAACTTTCCCAACAATTCTCCTTCGATTTAATTCCTTTTGCCACCACCTCCATGCTATCATGGGTACTGCTGCTGGTCGCCACAATTGTGTCCCTTCCATTCATTGAATTTCCAACCCCCTTCTTGGTGGGTATTGGATTTTGTAAGTTTTTGGGTTTTTTTTTTATTTTAATAAAATGTTGAAAAATATTGAAAATATTGTGTAATGTTGAGAAATTTGTGCTATGTGGTTTTGTTATGTTGAGAAATTTCGTTAATATTGAGAAACTTAGATTGTGATTGTGTTGAGAAATTTATAGGGTGTTTGGAAGGTGGTGGGAACCAGTGGTGAGAACCACTTTTACTGTAGCATATGAGAACTTTACACTGTAGCAATTTTTTTTTTATTATTACTGTAGCATGTGAGAGTTTTTTTACTGTTCATAACTGATTTTGTAGTGGAAACTGCAGTTTCCACCACTTTGCCAAACACCCCCTTAGTGTTGGGAATTTTATTTAGTGTTGGTACAGGGTTATGTTTTTTGTTGTGATGATTGTTATAATTGAAATGGATATTTTTTATCGTTGTGTTTTTCGTAATTGATTAAGTTAGTTAGAATTTTTATGTTGTTGGTCAAATTTTTATTATTGATATAAGTTAGTTTATAAGTTGTTTTAAGAGCATTTAATCTTCAACTTGTCATAATTAACAAAAATAGAGAAAAAGAAAAATTATATAAGTAATGTATAAGTAATGTAACATTTAGAAATAGAACAGAAATAAAATTCCATTAAGAAAGAAAAGAAACAAAATTTTAAAAAAATTAATTAACAATATAAATATATTATATACAAATAGAAAAGAAAGTTAAAAAAAGGAATACAAATTTTATTTAGAATTAATTAACAACTCTAATATAAAATAATATAATCTATTATTTTAATTAACAAGTAATTGAGTGGAAAAAATAAATTTAAAATTAAATTATAAGAAAATTTTGGCATAAGTTTATCATAAAATTTGAAAGGATTTCATAAATTTAATAAAAAATTTGTGCCTTTTTCTTTAATAAATTGTTATTATAAATTGATGAACAATATTTTAGTTTAACAATTATAATATTATTATTTATGAATTAATTAATTAAAATATTTTCTTAATTAATTGATATGAAAAAATAAATTAAAATTAAAATTATATGTTATTAGAAATGGACGAGCAATTATAATATTATTGTTTATGAGAATTAAGAAATTAATTTATTTAGAAATAATAAGATTGCATAAAATTATTATAAAATTTGATAAGATTACATAAAATTTAATGAAATTATTACTTTCTTTGGAGGTAGTTTGGTTTGATATGTGGCTTCTTAATCACAAAAACAACGGAGGTCGGTATGACTTTGTGTTTTTATTTTGCACGTGCAAGCATCAGTTTACCTTAAACCTGTTCAAGGATCGGTATGTAGTAATATCAATTATTGAATTGTCCTGTTTGGGCATTTGGTATTATAATTTACATATTTGTTCTTCAATTTCAATCATGCCTTTGGTAGAAGTTTCAATATATCTTTCTTTGTTCTCTGGGTGTGCATTTAATAGCACACTTAGAAGAACTAAATAGAGATGCTATCA
This sequence comes from Artocarpus hirsutus, assembly GCA_946598075.1. Taxonomy (NCBI): domain Eukaryota; kingdom Viridiplantae; phylum Streptophyta; class Magnoliopsida; order Rosales; family Moraceae; genus Artocarpus; species Artocarpus hirsutus. The sequence goes on from CAMOHE010002784.1 coordinate 26,513, forward strand.
AAATTTTTACATATTAGAAGCGTTGTAGGTTGGGTGACACAATACATAAATTTCAATACTAAATGGTATTGGAATTGGTGCTTATATAGCATAGTGTAAATTCCACATGGCCATGATAAGATGTAACGTATTGCATGTTTAATAAAATAAATTCCTATTATTCTTCCATATATATATATATATATCTTGTTGAATATATATTATATATATATATCTGTAAATATCATAAAGGATCCAATACTTATTAAAGTACATAATCATGTATCAAAGTGTTCATATTACAAAGGATATTATTATGTGTATTTAGTGTAAACTTTGGTTTACCATCAATAGATAAAACTTGACACTTTATCTTGTTTAAGATTATGATGTCTATTCCCAGCTTGGTGAAATGATCTTATTTAGATTATAGTAATATGATGATTACTGGATAGAGACCTCAGCGTGTTTGGAACACATAATTAAACCTATACCAGGATAGAATTTAAGTTCTTGTGTAATTTTATAACCAGAAATTATAATTCTATCACTTTGGTCATTTTATAGATCCTACCTTAATCATGAGGTGATTAGTAGACTCATATCTATTTACTTTATCTTTTTAATTGTCAATGAGTGAGATCTATAACATCCATGATCTATACCTTGATATATTGGAGACATAATAATATAGGTAGCTAGGAACACACATATGTAATCTACAGTTTGGGAACTTGGGTGAAGAGTATATAGGATATCAAATATTATCTAAATCCTCATTTTTGATTTGTTTGTAAATAGGTCGCCCATTAGAGAATTAATGGAACTATGGACAAAGATGTAATTAGAGAGTTTGTATAGAAATCTATAAACCTAGCTCTAATTATGAATATTATTGTGGTGTGTATTAACACATATAAAATGATTATACCAACGGATGATTTTGTCAACGACATTTATGTTTAAGGTTCTTTATAATCCTGTATATAATTTACGTGTGCAACCTTGGTTTTCGATAGTGGTGCAAACTAGAGTTAATAATTATTATTAATTTAATTATGAGATAATTAAATCATAAATAATTATTGGAGCTTAAATTATATATGTTCATTGGGTCCCCTTTCTAGCTCCATAATATTTTTTCAGATGGATTAATGGAAATTTTCTAGTATAAATTTTGTCCTAGGGGCAAACATGGTAATTTTATACTACGGTCCACAAAGACTGTGTCTGGCGCCACACACTAAAGCTCTAGGAGTCCATGTAGCGCCACTCTATGACTTTAGGAAACAAATAGATCATGTGATTTTCATGTAATTTATTTGTTATCTTATTGCATGTAAGAATCTCTTTCAAGAGTTGAAATAGATTTTGTAGATAATTTGAATTATAAGATAATTCAAATAATTGAGAAAATCGTGGAAGATATTTATTTTAAAAGTTAAAATAAATAAAATCTCAATTTTAATTGAAATTAGATTTCAGGAAGATACTAGATGGATATAGAATCGCATAGTTAGAGGTGGTTATGGCATGTGTCACACGACCATTGGAAGTTGCAGATTATGCCTAGCACATCTGGGAGTTGGCATGATCTACTTAGATTCCTTGGAGGATTTTGTTTCAAATTTCAAGTCTCTATGTGTGCCTATAAAGAGACCTTAGAAGTTCTATATTCAGAAGACTTTTCTCTAGCCTCCTTCTAGCGTTCCTTGAGCTCTTCGTTTTAGAGTTTAAGGAACCTCTACTGAGAAAGTTTAGAAGGAGATTATCCAAGAGATATCACCAGTGCCCACACATCAATTTATCCAAAAAAAAAGAGAATCGCAAGGAAGATTTGAAAGTTTTGAAAAGCTTGATCATCCAAGGCTATTGTTAAACCCGTAAGTTTGTGTTTTATTCAATCATTGAATATATAATCATGAGCAGGATCTTGAAAGTTTATGAAAAATTTTAAAATTCTATTCTGTCACGTTTTTCATGATTTTTAGCCCATAGCCCAATAAATGGGGTAAGGTCTTACCCTGTAGATTTGGAGTAAAGGTGGTCTGTAGAATATGATGGAGAAGGATAGACAAACCCAGATGACATAGTCTGCTTCCTCTTTAGCTACACCTATAGTTAACGAGGAGGAAATTTTGGGATAGGTCTTGGGTAAACATAGAGGACACAAGATTACAGTAGGCCCCATACTCGCACAGAGGATTTAATTTAGCGCTAGTTCATCTTCTAACTCCTGGTCAGATAGAACATCTTTGACAACTATTGAGCTTATGTGGAAGATTTTATGTGAAGATTGTCCGAATACAACATGAATGTATATGAAAGCCAAAGGACGTTGATGCAGTTGGTGGGCTAATTGCTCCTTGGCATGCAACTCCCGCCCTTAATGGCTCCTCCAACTTTTGTTTGTCTAAGTCCTTCGTCTTTTCTAGACATTGCTGATGACAATAATGATAGCACCAATGCTGCTGCAAATTTAGGGGATTAAATTGTATTTTTTTCAATATTTCAACATATTATGTTTGGTTTTCATTTTATTATTGAAACAATGTATTATTAATATTAATTTTTATTTTCATTATTATAATTTGATTATTTCTACTAAATTTTGAATTTAAAATAACTAAAAATTATTAAAAAAATTAAAAATTTAATCTACAAAATATACAATTGTTGTAAAAAAAAAAGACAAAAAATATTTGCGACAAGATTTTGGAAAAAGTCATCACGAATGAGAATATCATGACATTTTTTGAATTGTTACTAAAAATGTTGGCTACGTCAGCCCAACGATGATCTCGATGACATAATTGTGACGACTATTATCGCTAATATAATTGCAACAACGAATATTGTCACAAATAATTTATTTGCGACTAGCTTTTTGCGATGACATATTTGTGATGACTTTTGTTCTTTTGCGACGACATTTCGTCGTTGCAAAAGACTTTGTTTGTTGTAGTGGGAATAAATTTGTTGATCAAAGTAGAAAATCATGCCATGGTCCAAAACAATGTAAAAATTGTTGGTTGTTAGTTAGTTTAATTGGAAAGATTACACTAAAAATGTTTTAAAATTTATTAACATGTGATTGCAAGGATATTTTAGCAGTAGCTGGCTCCACTATAAAATGGAAAATTAAAACTTTTCGGCCCTCACCTCCAAATAAAAAAAAAAAATCGTAAGACATTCATCATTAAAGGCAACAATACTACCATTTTGTATTTCAAAACATCAAAGGCAATGAATATATATTTACATAAAAAATACATTACACCTATTTGGACGCTCCAATAAAAGATCAGGCATTTAAAAGAAGAAGAAGATTGAGGCGCACATTAGTAAGTCAGCGAGCCAACGGAAATCGTTTACTTCAGGCGCCGTCATAATACCACATGTGCATTTGACCATCCATGCAATGATCCATTAGTTAGCTTCTCGTTAGGTGTTTTGCTTTAAATGCAACCCATAAGCAAAGTTTGGCTTGTTTCGTCAATAAAGTACTGCAAAATTATTAGCTTTTTGACCTTTTAGCCTTTATTATTGTACACTGTAGTAGATGGCCCATCATCTAGTTCATCTGCTTTATAAAGATGAATAAAAAAAACTGAGACTGTTTGCTTCTGAAAAAGAACTAGAACAGTAGTACAGTACTCGGCACAAAAGGCCCGAGTATTAACTAAACCTATGGAGAATAAGAGACTGCATGAAATTAATGAAATCACATGAAAACTATGGTAGATATGTTAAAAGATTCCAACTATTAGATGATGAATATATATATATATATATATATATATA
>CAMOHE010002790.1:2241-15432 GCA_946598075.1 Artocarpus hirsutus
CCCCCCCCCCCCCCCCCCCCCCCCCCCCCCCCCCCCCCCCCCCGATCAGCTCATAAGGCCCCAGTTTTAAAAGGCTCCTCGAATTGCCTGTTCATTTGTAAGGACCTGACTTTTGGTAGTTTCTCATTGATGGGCAGGACTCCAACACAAACACCAGTATTTGCAATGTCATTAGAGAGTTTATATATATGTTGTGCAAGTAAACAAGCAAGAAAGTTTTGTAGAATACTATGTTTTGTAGCTACTTTAGTTTCATTCCCTTTTCATTTGTGTAACTAATGCATTGTGAATCACGTGAAATCACATGATTTTTTTTTTTAAATTTTGATAATTATTAATTTTATCATCGGTTTTTTTTTAATTTTATGTGAACTGTTATCTGTTATATCAGAATATAACTTTTATTTTCATTTATGATTTGACATGTGTATATTTGATACACTGTAAATCACATAAAATCAGATAAAAGATTCTCTCGGATCTTAATAATAACTAATTTTATCATTGGTTTCATCGACCAAATTTTCTATAAATGATTATAATATACTCCTACTTTCATTTTTTATTTTTATCGTATGTAAAACTGAGATACTGTGAATCACATAAAATCATAGAAAAGATCATTTTAGATTTTGACAATCACTAATTTTATCATCGGTCCTTAACCTTCAAATTGATGAACTCTGCAGCATTGTGCTTGGCCGTTTGTGGAGGCCTGGCTTTTGGTAGGAAGAGCAAGAGATCAGAGTACTTGCACTTTAGTCGACTACTTGCCTTGTGCACCAAGTATTTGCAAATTAAAGTACTTAATCTTATAGTTTCTTTATCCAAACAAATTCATTTATTTTGCTTCTCAATTTTTGAAAGTAACATTTTTGCGAGAAGATATACGATGCTGTACTTGTTTCTTTAGCCAAATGAAAAGAGAAAATTATTGTGTGGAATGAAGTTGTAGTTTTTGGTCATGCTTATCATCATTTGTTCTTTTTTCTGCCTAAAATATTAGTAACAAGATGCTATAATTTTGCCTGTACATCATAGATTCATTAAAGAATTGTTGAAAAATGTTGTTCTTCCCTGGATTTCAATCCATCACTTCAAACATTGAAGTTGCTGTAGGCATTTCATTGTCCCACGTTGAAAATTATAAAATAAAGAGGCAGTTTATAGACACTACCTTTTTGAAAGGGCTAACTATTATATTTGTACTAAGGACTCTCTTAAACGCACTTGGGCAAGGAAGTTGTGCTTATTAGCACGTGGCACGTGTGTAGAACTTAAAATATAACTCTTTAATTATTCCCTTAAGCCTTCATGTTAGTTTGCATTAATTGGTTGCTTAATTAACGCTCATAATTGTCATAAACGCCCTACCTTATATTAATCATACGAGCAACTCTAACCCTTTATCTACGCTACACTACCCATAAGACCTCTTCTAATGATTTTTGTTAGTACTGAACAAAAAACTTTGGTAAATATAAGTATGATTAGGACTGGCAATTCATGTCAGCGGGGTCAAGTTTAGGTTTATTTTTACATAAACTAGCTCGACACTTACCTAACCCGTGACACAAACGGGCTGAGAAATTTCAACATTAACATGACCTATTTTGATATAGGTTGACACAAACATGGTTGGTACTAACTCATTTCTTACGCAACCTATGAAATGTCAATGACCCACAACTAGTCAATGACCGTAGTAACACGCACTAACCCATGACGCTTTTATCTTTGAATTAATTAACACTAACATAACATAAAACAAACACAAAAGAAAATTTCTCAAAATCAAATAAGTTCTATACTACAAGAACAAAATTGATTCCTAAAATTTTTAAAAACATCCAACAAAATAAAAAATCTAACAAAATAACAAGTTCAACAAAATAAAAATCAAGTGATCAAGCTAAAATAATCTTCTTACCGTTTAAAAATTAAAATCAGTTTAGTTTGAAGCTTAGTTTGAGATTAAGTAAGCTAGGCATTTGCCTTATGGGTATATTTAATATTAGGAGAAAATATTTTAAAAACATTTAAATAATTAATTGCAGACTAAATGGGTCATTTTAATGCCATGAGAGTTAACCCAAATATGACTTGTTTTTAGACGAGTTAGTTTTATTGGAAATAAAAGCTTGTAATTTTATTACAAAAGAAAAACACTTATAATTACACAACACTAACAATTTCTCACACCACTCATTACCCTTCTTTTTGACACTCTCTCAAGACTCTCTTTACTTAAACACTCAAATAAGCTTTGCTTCTTCACTCTTTGTTTTTCTTCTTCTTTCCAATGCCTTAGCCTACAGTGAGGAAGGCTATTTATAGTTGTAGCAAACTAATACAGACCACATAAATAAACAATTATAAATGAAAAAAAAAACACACAATAAGCTTTCAATTATCTAATTCACTAGCCTAATTCTTTAAACTAGAGCCATACAACTCCAACTCATATCCACCACAACAACCAAAAAATCTTTCAATCATTTACTAATCTCACTAGATCATTCCATTTGTTGGGCTTCTTAATGAATATGGGCTGATTAGATTAAATTCTTGATGGCTTAAAATGACCTAATTGATCCAAAACAAGTTTAATTCTCAACATCCTATTTTAAACTTGTTTTATGATGCCAAGTGTGTTTCTCAACCTGACAAAATCTTCTTGCTTCAATGGTTTAGTTAAGATGTTTGCAAGTTGGTCATGAGACTTCATGTACTTCAGTCACACATCCTTTCTTGTGATGCACTCCCTTACATAGTGATATCGAGTGTCGATGTATTTACTTCGATCATGAAAAACTGGATTCTATGCCAGTACAATTGCTCACTTGCTGTCAACAAAAATCTCTATAGGCTCCTCTTGTAGCACATTTAATTCTTTCAACAAATTCTGAAGCCATATTTCCTAACAGGTGCACATAGAAGTAGCAACATACTCAGCTTCACATGTAGAAAGTGTGACAATTGGCTACTTCATTGACATCCAAGTGAATGCAGTGTCACCCATGAAAAACACAAATCCTGTGGTGCTCTTTCTGTCATCTGTATCTCCACTCTAATTTCTATTGCTATATCCAACAAGCTTATAGTCATTAGAAACTAAATAGTATAAACCAAAGTTTGTCGTACCTTTGAGATAGCGAAGGATTCTCTTTGCAACTTTAAAGTGAATGGTTGTTGGATTTTTCATATAATGACTAACGAGTCTAACAACATAGAGAATGTCAGGGCTTGTGTATGTCAAATGCCATAAACTTTCAACAAGACTCTTAAAAAGCGTTAGATCTACACTCTTTTCTTCTTCATTCTTTGACATCTTGGCTCAGTATTCCCTCAGAGTGCTTATCATTTTGCCATCTTAAACTTCATTAGAATTTCCTTCATTCAGTGTTCTTGTGAAATCAAAATTTCATCTTCCTTTTGCTTAACTTTGATACCAAGATAATACGTCATCAATCCTATGTCAGTCATCTCAAATTCTTTTGTTATTGCTTTCTTGAAATCTTTGAATATTTTGAGGTTGCTTCCAATGAAGATCAAGTCTTCCACATATAGGCAAACGATTAACACATCTCTACTTTATTCTTGATGCAAAGAGCATGCTCATATGGACATTTGTTGAAACCATTCTCCTGAAAGTATTTGTCAATCAGACTATTACATGCTTTCGATGCTTGCTTTAGCACGTAAAGAGCCTTCTTCAACTTCAAAACCTTGTCCTCTTGCCCTTTGACTTCGTATCCTTATTGTTGTTGAACATAAACTTCTTTTTTGAGGACTCTATTTAGGAATGCAAACTTCACATCCATTGGATGTATCTTTCTTTTGTTATGAGCTGCTAGAGATGTTATCAGTCTTCTAGTTTCTAAGGCAATAGAAGCAAATACCTCATCATAGTCGATACCAGCCTTTTAACTGTACTCTTTTGTGAAAAGCCTCGCCTTATGCCTTTCGATCTCTCCTTTAGCATTTGTCTTTGTCTTGTATACCCATTTGAGACTAATATCGTTGTGCCCTTTCGGGAATGAAGTAAGTTTCCATGTGTCATTCTTCTCGATCCCCTTGATTTCTTCATCCATTGCAGCTCTCTCTCCATTTCTCCTCTTGCACAGCTTCTTGAATGTTCACCGGTTCATAATCAACAAAAAGGCAAAAGAAGTGAGATTATCTAGTCTCTTAGTCACCTTGTAGAGATCTTAAAGGCTCCTTATACGTTCTTCATTTTTTCAGCCAAGAAAGATAGCATTGAATTTCTATCATCAGTTATCATTGGTGAATTGGTGTAGTGGGATCTTCTGTCAGTTGATCCGTCGTACTAGGATGCTTTTCATCTTTTTCATCAAAATATGAGAAGAGGTTGTAGTTTTCTTCTTGGACCTTCCAATTTTAGGTGCTTTTCTTATTGAATTCCATTTGTTTCGCAAAATTCTTGGAACTCTTTTGAAATGAATTCTCTTCCTTGGTCAGATCTCATGGCTTTAATTTGAAGACCACTTTCTTTTTCCACTGTGGCCTTGAACTTCTTCAATGCTTCGACTTCTAATTTTTGCTTCAAGAAATAAACCCAAGTTTTTCTTAAAAAAATCTATAAAGAGGAGGAAGTAGTTTCTTTTACCAAAAGAACTTGGCTTGATAGGTCCACACACATCTTAATGAATGACTCGAGTGGCCTTTGGGCTCTTGTATTTAACTCATTTGGAAAGCTATTTCTAAACTACTTTCCAAGTAAACATCCTTCGCATAGTTGTTCTAAGTACCATCTCCTTCTTGGATAAAAGCTCCGGGCCTCCAAAGTTGAGGTGCCCAAACCAAAGTTACTATAGTGATGATGCGTCTTTATAACAAGCCTTCAGACATTTTGAATGTTGATCATGAACATTCTATTTTTTGACATTGGCACTTTAACAATGAGGTTATTCTTATGATATTTTATAGAAAGGTTATAATCCTTCAAACCAAAGTTACTATATCATTTTGAATGTTGATCATGAACATTCTATTTTTCGACATTGACACTTCAACAATGAGGTTATTCTTATGATCTTAGAAAGGTTATAATCCTTCATATGATTATCATAACCTTTCTCTAGGAGTTGTCTTAGACTCAAAATATTACTTTTCATGTTAGGCACATATTAAACATTGGAAATGAACTAATGCCTACCATCTCTCAAGTGGATAAAAATGTTACCTCTTTTATGCATATAACAGATAGAAATGGGTGGCATAGGAAAAATAAGTGACGGGGTAACGATATAGTGAAGCTTCTCCGTTGCCCATTTTGACACCATGTAATTTTCCAATCAATCTTACAATTAAATGAAGCTCGACAATCCAAAAACGCAGAGCGTGTCCGAAAGTGATATAAAGTGAAGGATACTTGAAGAAAGGGTTTTGCCATCTTCCATGTGAGGTGAGTGTTTCTTTGTTAAATGTTTAAGATACTAATTTCACAATCTTAATTTTTTGTTGCCTTTTATGGATCTGTCTTCTTAAGCCTTCAAATACAATAATTTATTGTCTTTGGATCGTGGGTTCAATGTTTTATTTTGATGTTAATTAGTATTTTTTTTTTTTACTCTAGCTAGGATCGGTTTGCTACAATAACTGATTCTGCCACACCTTGACTTATTCCCATAAATGGCACACTATCATGAAAAGTTAGCATAGTAACCTAATTTATAATTTGTTTCGATTGTGTTTAAATCTCTTTGATTTTAGTATTGGGTAATTTACTTGATTATGTGATTGTAATGTGTGTTTATATATAGCCTCCGTGGTGCTCTTTGTTATATTTAATTTTGGCGACTAATTCTACATAAAACAAAATCACATGTTTATTTTCACGTAATAATTGTTGTGCGCACACGGTCCACATTCACAAAATCAACACAAAATTACTAACTGAATTTTTTTTTTTAAAATCCAGATAGCAAGATTAAAAACAAGCTTTAACCTTGGTTGGTTAGATCTTCCACAGGATCAACAGCTGCAAGTTGATCAGGACGACGAGTGTTGATCATCTTGATGATCATTGACTTTGACTTCTCTGAAGGAAGAATAGTAGTCTCATCATCATCAGTAATATCTTCAATAAGATGAACAGCTTCAATTACTTGAAGTGTTTTAGGATTTACTTATTATCCAAATAATAATTTTCACCTTGATTTGGAAGAATAAAGTTAGCTGAACAATGCTCTTCATTTGATTCATTAACTAATAAGTTTTTCGTTTTCTATTGGAATTATTAAGCAATTCATGTCACATGCTATCATTTACTATTGAAATCATGACACGCTTTTCTTTCTAGAATATATATCACTAATTGTGCGCACTATCTTTGTTTTTGTCACAATTGATTTTCTAACAGAAGTCCTAAAACAAGTAAATGTATTATTAATTTCAAGTTTCAATATTAGAGTGTTTGAAAATTAAGTTAAAAATTGAAACTTAAATATTGTAGTATGTAAGGATTTTACACTCTAATGTATATTTATTTTACACTGTAGCATATGAGAGCTTTATACTATAGCAGTTAGAATTTTAAAGTTAAAACTTGGTTTCTAAACACACTAATTATCATTTGGGATACTGGAGAGAAAGAAGAGGAATCGTCTGTGGACGTTTCGATGACGCGTGGTTATGCTTGATTCTAATTCTATAGTTCTTGTCCCCTTCTTAGAGCTGGTGCGGAATGGCTTTTATTGAGTTGCTTTTAGTTTATAAGCATTTTTAGGTCTGTTTGGATGGTCCTTTTCAATCAGCTTATAACTTTTATGCACTTATAGGAGAAGGCAAGCCAAAAGTGCTTATGAAAAAATACTTTTAATAAAAAGCTTTTTTATTTACATTTTTGACCTTTATTTAAGAATAATAAATTAAGAATTTTATTCATATCCTTGAACTACAATACTTTTTGTATCAATTAAAGCTTTTGACTTATTTAATCAAATATGTTTACAAGTTTTTTTGAAATCAAAAAACATTTTGCCATGCATTGTCCAAACATTAATAAAAAAAAGCCCTATAGTTTATGCTTAAAAAGTTTTTTTTTTTATTTTATTGCGTAAAAGCAAAAGCACAAACTATCTCAAACAGGTCTTTAATAACTACCATGGTTGTTTTCTGGATTATATTTAGACTGTGAAGACTAAAAAGTGAAAATCAAATAATTTCAAAACTTTCTTTTTTTTTTTTTCCTACTGCTGTTAAAATGTTTCCTAGTACAGCTAATAGACTTAGAGAAGGAGGGACCAATAAATGGGTTAATTCCTTAGCGAGAAGTCCCACATTGGCTATATATATTTGGGAGGGTGATACAAACTATATTAATAGATGGAAAACAAACAATGAGTATGATGTTAAAACAACACCTAAACCATTTTTGAATATGGAAACAAAAGATGCAGCAGTAAAAAATAAGTTGGGAATTTAAAAAAATGGTATTATTTAATTGACAACTGCAAGAACAACCTCATATTTATCAAATATTGTTTCACTTTTTACTCACTCTCTCTTTCAATTTTTTCTCTCCATAAGAATAATCATGCAAAAATTAATTTATTAGTGTGTCAATTTTTAAAACTATTTATAAGCATATTTTTATTCCATATAAAAATTAAAAAATTGTTACATTTAGAATTTTTATTTTTTGCTTTAAATTTTTAATAATTGAACTTTACATCTAGTTTTCATAAAAAAATTTACAAAAACGTCCCTCGAACCTTTTTTTGCACTCCTACGTGACTCTAAAATTGGAATAATTTAAATAACTAACTTGTACCATTTCTGATGTGTTTCCACTCATTGTTTGAGGCTCCAAAAATGAAACTAGTCTTCATAAAAGTTTGCTTAGCATTTTTCTTTGGAAGCTTGAACCAAAACCCCAAAAGCATTCATTAGTATTATTTGGCTTCTTGAGAACCATTGAAACTTGTTTTCCCATTTATTTTTATTATTCTTCCTCTTCCAAAAATCACTCTTTGTTGGTTCTCAAGCTCTACATCTCTCAAAACTATGCTCGAGCAAGCTCCTCTTTCAATTATTTATACGTATCGAAAGCACCACATATGTTTTGAGAATATAGGTTTCACTAAACTTTGCTAGAGAAATCATCAATAATTAAAAAAGAAAATATCTAGCACCATTATGCGTAACAACCCTAGAAAGGTCAATGTGTACATAATCTCAAGGAGCTTTAGCACAATGAATACCTATAGTAGTCCTTCTAGTCCCTTCTAGAGGTGTCAAATTGGGCCACCAGGCCTGGTTTAGCCCATAGGGACCCAAAAAAATTAGGCTAGCCTGACCCAAAGCTCCCATGGGCCTAGGGCCAGGCTAGCTTGTCACCTAAATCTTTTATAAAGGAATTTAAAAAATTAAAAAAAAATTAGCTAATTAAGCTAGCCTAGCTCGGTCCAATTCTAGATTGGGCTTAAATTTTTGGTCCAGCTAGTCTGAGGCTTGGGCACACTGGGGTCGGGCCTGGGCCAAAATAAATAGGCTATGGGTTGGCCCTTTTAGCTCGACCCGAATTGACAGCTTTAGTTCCTTCTCGTTGATGTGTGCTAATCTCATATGGCAAAGTTTAGTCACATTTTCGTAAGCTTCTCCAATAACAACCTTCCCTTTTAGAATATACAAACCATTTCTCAGCACTCCTTTCATAGCAATGAGTAACCCTTACGTGATCTTTCGAATTCATTTTGTCAAATTTAAAACTGTATCCTTAAGTGCATCTAAGATTCTAAGTGATTTAGATTTCTTCTGAAGTTTGGAACATATCTGACATTACTAGGGTCCTTATCAATGTCGTTTGATAATTGGAACCTTACGGATCCAATCCCTTTCACCTTGCAGGCTTTATCATTTTGGTGCGAACTCTTGATTCTTTTTAGTGTCAAAAAAAGACTTTACACGAAACATATGAAAAAAAAAAAGGGGCCATAGATTTGAATCGATCTCTTCAAACATTGAAGTCGAGTGTTCTTTCTTTTGCCAACTTCATGAACTACAACAAATTATATGCATTTCAAAGTACAGGGTACATAAGATGACTGTTATATGCAATTTCTCTGCCTTTTAGACCAAAAAAAAAAAAAAAGAAGGAAAACCTTAGAACCATTTTTTTCAATGAACCTTGACTACTTTAGTGATAGTTCTTCAACATATTATATATGTTTGATAAGAAAAAATAGGATATTTGGAAGTTCATCAACAATTAGAATTGTAATAGTTTGGTCCCTGAACTTTTGTTTTGGGACGTGTGGTCATATATTGATGAATATTGGGAAAAAAAAATGTAATCGCAGTAATCTAGTCAGAGTAATCAATGTTCATAGTATTTCACTTTTCTTCTTTCTTTCTTTAGGAAGAGTACTATAGTATTTCAACACTTGAAAACCTGTAATATCTCATCTATTCTGTTGTCATGTGTGTAACTGATGCATTCCAAAACATGTGAAATCATAAGCAAGCATTCTCAGATTTCAATGAAACAACAATGGATTATTATCTTTGTATGATTAATATATTCTTAATGGTATAAAATCAATACCTCTGCTAAAACTTATGGAATTGCTAATTTATTATCATTAATTTCATTCAATTTTATTATTATTTTTTACCTATAACTGGCATATTATGAATTTTGGGAAATCACGTAAAAGATTCTTTCTGATTTCAAAATTTGTTGATTCCTTGATTGGTCTTATCACTATTAATAATTTTAAAAACTCTTGAGAGCATATTTCACTCCATCAAAATAAAACTTTGAACCCACAACCCAAAGACAATAAATTATTGTATTTGAAGGCTTAAGAAGACAGATCCATAAAAGTCAACAAAAATTAAGATTCTGAAATTAGTATCTTAAACATTTAACAAAGAAACACCACTACAAAAAAAACTACATTTAACGACATATTATTTACGACACGTAGTTTTTGAATGTCGTTGAAAAGTACATACAACGACATCTCTAACAAAGATGTCATTAACGACATTTGAAACAATAATTAACGACATCCATATAGATGTCATATTAAAAGTCTCTTTTTAACGACAATAGTTTAGTGTCGTTAAATTATTTAACGATAAGTAGGAGATGTCATCAAAACATTGAAGATTCTACGACACCCCTTATAGACAATATTAGTCAAGATATCGTCTATAACGAGTGTCATGAAATCTCCAAGGCTTTGACGACATTTCTTACTTATCGTTAAATAATTAAACGACATTAAACTATTGTCGTTAAAAGGAAACTTTTCATACGGCATCTATATAAATGTCGTTAATTATTATTTCAAATGTTATTAACGACATGTTTGTTGGAGATATCGATGTATGTACTTTTCAACGATATTCAAAAACTACATGTTGTAAATAATATGTCATTAAATGTAGTTTTTTTTGTAGTGCACTCACCTCACATGGAAGATGACAACAACCCTTTCTTTAAGTATCCTCCATTTTATATCAATTTTTTCATGTCGAGCTCCATTTAATTGTAAGATTGATTGGAAAATTACATGGTGTCAAAATGGGCATGGAGAAGCTTCATCATATCGTTACCCCATCACTTATTTTTCCTATGCCACCCATTTCTACCTATTATATGAATGAAAGAGGTAACATTCTTACCCACGTAAGAGATGGTAAACATTAGTTCATTTTCAATGTTTACAATATGCCTAACATGAAAAGTAACATTTTGAGTCTAGGACAACTGCTAGAGAAAGGTTATGATATTCATATGAAGGATTATAACCTTTCTATAAAAAATGATAAAAATAACCACATTGCTAAAGTGCCAATGTCGAAGAATAGAATGTTCATGATCAGCATTCAAAGTGATGCACCAAAATATCTGAAGGCTTGTTACAAAGATGCATCATGGCTATGGCATCTTCGGTTTGGGCATCTCAATTTCAGAGGCCTAGAGCTATTATCCAAGAAGTACGTAGTAAGAGATTTACCTTACATCAGTCACCCAGAACAACTGTACGAATGACGTTTACTCGGGAAGTAGTTTAGAAATAGCTTTCTAAATGAATCAAATACAAGAGCCCGAAAGCTGCCTGAGTGATTAATTTAGATGTGTGTGGACCTATTAAGCCAAGTTCTTTTGGCAAAAGAAACTACTTCCTCCTATTAGTAGATGATTTTTCAAGAAAAACTTGGGTTTATTATTTCTTGAAGCAAAAATTAGAAGTCTTTGAAGCATTTAAGAAGTTCAAGGCCATAGAGGAGAAAGAAAGCGGTCTTCAAATTAAAGCCATGAGATTTGACCAAGGAGGAGAACTCACTTCAAAAGAGTTCCAAAAATTTTATGAAGTAGATAGACTTCGAAGAGGAAAGCACCTAAAATTAGAATGCTCAAGAAGAAAACTACAACCTTTTCTCATACTTTGATAAAGAAGATGAGGAGCAGCCAAGGATGACAGATCAACTGATAGAAGATCCCACTACACCACCAGCTTCACCAATGATAACTGATGATGGAAATTCACCGCCATCTTTCTTGGCTGAAAAAAATGAAGGATGTATAAGGAGCCTTCAAGATCTCTATAAGGTGACTGAAAGACTACATAATCTCACTCTCTTTTGCCTTTTTACTGATTGTAAACTAGTGAACTTTCTAGAAGCTGTACAAAAGGAGATATGGAGAGCTGTAATGGATGAAGAAATTAAGGCAATCGAGAAGAATGACACATCAGTTAAGTGGGTATACAAGACAAAGAGAAATGCTAAAGGAGAGATCGAAAGGCATAAGGTGAGGCTTGTCGCAAAAAAGTATAGTTAAAAGGCTGCTATCAACTATGATGAGGTATTTTCTCCTATTGCTGGATTAGAAACTATAAGATTGATTATTTCTCAAGCAGTTGAGAATAAATGGAAGATACATCAAATGGATGTAAAGTTTTCATTCCTAAATGAAGTCCTCGAAGAAGAAGTTTATGCTCAACAACTACAAGGATATGAAGTCAAAGGGCAAGAGAACAAGGTTTGGAAGTTAAAGAAGGGTCTTTACAAGCTGAAGCAAGCATCGAAAGCATGCAATAGTAGAATTGATAAGGATTTTGATTAGAATGGTTTCAACAGATGTCTGTATGAGCAAGCTCTTTCCATCAAAAATAAAGATAGAGATGTGTTAATCATTTGCCTATATGTGGATGACTTGAACTTCACTAGAAGCAACCCCAAAATGTTGGAAGATTTCAAGAAAGCAATGACAAAAGAATTTGACATGACTGACATAGGATTGATGGCGTACTACCTTGGCATCGAAGTCAAGTAAAAAGAAGACAAAATTTTCATCTTGCAAGAACACTACACAAAGGAAATTCTAAAAAAGTTCAAGATGGAAAATTACAAGCTTTTATTTCCAACAAAAACTAACCCGTCTAAAAACATGTTCGGGTTAACCCTCGTAACACTAAAATGACCTATTTGATCTGTGATTAATTATTTAAATATTTTTTAAAATATTTTCTCGTAATATTAAATATACTCATAAGACAAACTCTTAGGTCACTTAATGTCACGTCCTAAAGTACGGGAGGTGACGTGGCAAGTTAATTAAAAAGAAATTTTAATAAAAATACAAGTTTAAGAATTTGATTAATTATAGAAAATGGGAAAATTTAAAATCCTTTTAAGCACATATAATAATTAAACAAATAAGATAAAAATAAAATAAGATAAAATAATAAAGAAAAGGAGAATGTAGGTGTTGAATCCCACTGACCTACAGCTTATGCACACACATAGTATCGACATTAATTAAATTATAACCACAGTCCAAAATAAAAAGAAAGATTAAAATAATACATGCCTTGTTTTTATAGTTCAAATTGTAACGCCCCCTTTTTGGACGTCACAGATGTCGTTATATTCATTCTTTAAAACAATAATTTGTAGCAAACTATTGTAATTAATAACATACATTTGAAATCATAGTTTGGAAAAGCATTCCCAAGATCTTTGCATACATTTTTTTTTTTATAGAAATACAATTTATAAGAAATTACAATCTTTCTTAATTAAAACAATTTGCTTTTCCATAGACATTGTATAAATAGTTTGCTAATAGTTTGCTAATATCATTTAAAATTAAATGGCCTTTGAAAAACAAAAGATAAAATTCTTTGAACATGTCTCGGCCGGCAGGCC
>CAMOHE010002805.1:0-11433 GCA_946598075.1 Artocarpus hirsutus
TTTAGTTTTAATATTAGTTATATTAATTTGTTTTTTGCCATTTAGTATGTGTTACTTGTATTTGGTGTTTGAAAGAACTTTGAACAACATTTAGCATTTTGGTGTGAGAATATGTTACTTTTTATGTGTTTGTGATGCCTAAGTATTATTGTGATACCCACCACATGTTTAGAGATTTTTGAAGATTTCTTTTTAGGGGAATACAAAATTTTCACGACGGTCCACATGTTTGGGGATTTTTAGAGATTTTTTTTTAGGGGAATGCCAATTTTTCACGATGGTTTTTTAAAAAACCGTCGTGAAAAATTGGCATTCCATGACGGTTTTTTGAAAAACTGTCGTGGAATCGAAGGCTTCCACGACGGTTTCTTGAAAAATCGTCATGGAATAGGAGGCTTCCATGACGGTTTCTTAAGAAACCGTCGTGGAAGCCATCGATTCCACAACAGTTTTTCAAGAAACCATCATGGAATCCTTAGTATTCCACGA
Organism: Artocarpus hirsutus; assembly: GCA_946598075.1. Lineage (NCBI taxonomy): Eukaryota > Viridiplantae > Streptophyta > Magnoliopsida > Rosales > Moraceae > Artocarpus > Artocarpus hirsutus. The sequence continues at coordinate 490 of CAMOHE010002805.1, forward strand.
CGGTTTTTTGAAAAACCGTCGTGGAATGCCAATTTTTCACGACGGTTTATCAAAAAACCGTCGTGAAAAATTACTACATTACAACCCTTCTCATGTCAATTTTTATATTATACAACGATAAAAAATCGTCGTGAAAACTCCATGTCGTACCACGACGGTTTTTTAACTGTCGTAAAATTTTTCCACGACGGTTATAAACCGTCGTGGAATCCACAATTTGTAGTAGTGAACCTTGTATTATCTCTATGAGCAGTAGCCCTTTCTTGAAATTCTGGGATTTGATGAAAATGAATTTTGTAAATTGATTTACATATTTAAAAAATAGACATCCTAAGCTTTCCAACGAGCTATCATCAGCCTAAATTGGAGTTATATTCTATTTTCTATAAATTTTTTAATTCTCGGATTGAAAACTAGTAAACCTACCAGTGGCAGTATATCACCCGTCTACCTTAAGTAAACACCTGTTAACTCATGTGCTAATTGTAGATAGTAAACCCAACTTTGCTCACCTTCTAATCCCTTAATATCTTGCAACATTTCCAACACTATCCTAAGTGATTTATGAATCTTATTAGAGACTAAAATATATAGATTTACACATAATTCATTTATGGATGTGGTTATATGTTGTGCTTTAGTTTTAATTGTCTTTATGCACGACTTAGGATCAAGGGTGTATGGAGCTAACGTTAATTAATTCCAAGATTAAAAGATTGTTGAGAAGCTTGAAAGGTAGGGATTATATTACTCATCTTTTGTGAGGTTTTTATGGAATTAAAATTGATTGTTTTACCACAAGATATATGTATCTATGTTGAACTACTATTATATGAGAATCACATATGAAACTATGACATGAACTCGTCCTGTATTCATTAGCAAGGAACATAATGAATTAACATATGTTGTTATAAATTGGGAAGCATGGTTAGGAAATTTGACTCTATAAATAATGATTAAACATTGAGAAATGATGAGATGTGACGAGGACATCGGTTACGTCATTGGACACGAATACCCTAAAAGGTAAAATAGGGGGGAGGTAATGACGCTCCCTTGGGTCGAACGTCCTAGAACACACTATACAGGAATCAACTTGGTGAGGACTCAGGGCTTGATGTCCCCTCACTGGAATACCCTCGGAATGTTTGAAGGGTAGCCAAGCATGCTCATTTGGGTTTCGATAAGTTGAGTGATACTTTATATAATGTGGATACCTAGGAATAATGATGAATGTTAATATTGTATATATGTATATGTATGAAACTTGGTAATGATTAACTATGGTATCCATGAAATATGATCATAATAAATCTCATAATTTGGATAATGATGAAAACTAACTAACCATGCAGATTTAATGAGGTAAAGAATAAAACCTTAAGGTGAGTAATGGTTTTCCCTATTGAGCATATTGTCGCTCATTCCCTTTTTATTTTCATCTTTTTAGGACTCACTAAGGGTGAGATGGTTACAAGAAAAACAGTTGAGGAAGCTATGTAGTTATATTACGTTGGAATTGCTTCGAATGCAAAGTATGATCTTTATGATAATGTAAGCATCGATTGTTGCCTTCTGTGACTGTATTAAGATTTGTTGAGGGTTGAAATGATGATGTTGACAGTTGTATATTATTAAAATTTAAGGTGCTACATTAATTTGTAGTTTATTTATTTGTTTATGTTTTATTTTTATTTTGGGAGTTTCTATTTAAGTCCTATGCAAATTACTCTGATGATTTATCTTTATTTTTTGATTTTTATTTTATTTATTTAAAAACTATTAACCCCCATATAGGGGCGTTACATTTCTCTTTTAAATTTGTTTCCTTTTCCAATTTAAGTAGTTTCCTATTTTAATTTAAGAAGTTTCTTTTTTTAAAATTGAGCAGTTACCTATTTAGATTAGGCGCCACTTCAGGAAGTTTCTTATTCCTTGTTGGTGCCCAATTATAAGTTACCTGATTGTAAATTTACTTTTTTTTATTTAGGTGCCTACATTAATTACTTTTTTTATTTTTGTAATTGTCTAATTTCCATTAGTTTCCTTTTTAGAATTCGGCAATTAAAGGCTGATTGTTTATTCAAATAACACAATTCAGATTTTTATTCAAACTTTGTGAGATCAAAATTTTCTTTGCCTTCTTTGAGAACTTTTCAAATTTATCAGAAGTTTTGTGGCATTCACCTACGACTTATTAATCAAATGTTCATATGTGATTGTAGTGTCTTCATTATACTAAGGTTCTTGCTTCACTATAAGCAACAGGTTGCAGTTTCATACAAATTTGTTTCTAAATAGTCTTGGAGACTTAGTTGATTCAAGGGTCTCATCACTTTATTGGCAAAGTTCATATAATTTAGTATCAGAGCTCGTTTGTAGTCTCAGGTTTGCCTATCCTTTTTTCTCTTTTCTTTGTTCAAATTAAAGTTTCCTTCCTTAAAAATTCTAATTCTTTGTGAAAAAATTGTCCAAAAAAAAGAAAAGACAGCCAAAAAAATTCGTACAAAAAAAGTTTAAAAAAAACGTGAATCTTACATTTTTCAATGTCAATCTTACATCTTAATTTTCAACTCTTACATTCTTGCATCAGTTTCTTGCATTTTTAATTCCTAATTCTTACATTCCTGCATCAATTTCTTACATTCTTGATTCAGTTCTACTTTTGAACTCCTAAATTCTACTTCTTTTGCATAATTTTTAAAATCTTTAAGTCTGTGTTACAGCCCTTTTTTTTAGCCACATAAATCGAAATTTTTCTTAGTAAATTCTTAGTGAATTGTTACCTGAAATTTTAATATCTGTTTGATTAGTTGGATAAGAAACTATAGAGAATTACTATGAGTGGAAAAAGGCAAGAGTGGTGATCATATAAGAGGGTAAGAGCCAATTATATTTTGTGGGAAAACACAAGTGTAATTGAGTAAATCATTTTTTTAATGGAACACGTAAGGGATTGTGTGAGGTCCTTTTCTTCTTCTTTCTTCTTTAACTTTGTCTTGTAGCCAACGTGTCCAACATTAAGGACAAAAATACTACTAGAAAGGTGTTGGGGGAGGTTGATCCAAAGATTGTAATGTAGAGTTTAATGGGTGAGATGAGGAGAATGTTTAAAGTAGAGATGGAGCAAGTTCATGAATGGATAGATAGGATAGCAAAAGTATAGCCACAAAATATTCCTAATGTGCAAGAGTTGAGAAGACACAAGGATGAATAGTATTTTGGAGAAGGTTTTGAGGAAGAAGATGATCAGGATTCAATTGTGAGCAATAGGACTAGAAGACATGGCGAGAGGCTTAAAAAAGCTAGGAATCAGGAAGATAATAATTTAGGTAACATTAAGATGAAGATTCCATCGTTCCAAGGCAAGAATGATCCTAAAGCTTACCTTGAGTGGGAGAAGAAAATGGAGTTAGTTTTTTATTGTCATAATTATTTGGAGTTTAAAAAGGTTAAATTGATAGCCATAGTATTTTTTGATTGTGTGATTGTTTGGTGGGATCAATTAGTACTAAATAGGAGGAGAAATAGAGAGCGTCTAATAGAAACATAGGAGGAGATGAAAATTGTAATGAGGAGATGCTTTGTTCCCAGCCATTACTTGTGGGAGTTGTATCAAAAGTTGCAAAGTCTTACACAAGGCAACCGAACTATGGAGGATTATTACAAGGAGATGGAAGTTGCTATGATTCGAGCGAATGCAGAAAAGGACTGAGAGGCAACTATGGCAAGGTTTTTGGTGGGATTGAATTGAAAACTTGGTAATATATGGTGGAATTGCATCATTATGTAGAATTAGAAGATATGGTGCATATGGCTATCAAGATCGAGAACCAACTCAAGAGGAGGGGTAACAATACATGCCTAACCCCAAGGTCGAGTTCATCATGGAGGCCAAATGTTGCTAGGAGAGAGGAAAAGCCAGCCATAGCCAAGCCCAAACCTGAGCAAAAGCAAGAAATAACCAACCAAGGAAATCAAGGTAAATCTGATTCTTCTCCTACTCAAAATCGTGATATTAAGTGTTTTAAATGCCAAGGTGGGGGTCATAGAGCAAGCCAATGTCCAAACAAAAGAATAATGACATTGAGAGATGATGGTGAATTTGAGTCCGAGGATGAAGAAGAACTGAGTCTATGCCACCATTGGAGGACGTGAAAGAAGAGGAATACGCTGCCCAAGGTAAAATGTTGGTAGTTAGGCAAGCTTTAAGCATACAAATCAAAGTAGATGAAGAAATGCAGCGAGAGAACATCTTTCATACTAGATGCCACATACAAAATGAGGTATGCAATGTGATTATTTATGGAGGTAGTTGTACTAACATTGTTAGCACTACAATGGTGGAAAAATTGGGGCTGGCAACAATTAAACATCCCCGACCTTACAAGTTGCAATGGCTCAATGATCGTGGAGAGGCAAAGGTAAATAAACAAGTATTAGTTTCTTTTTGCATTAGAAAATATGATGATGAAGTCTTGTGTGAAAATATGATGATGAAGTCTTGTGTGTTGTAGTCCCAATGCAAGCCAAACATTTGTTATTAGGCAGGCCATGGCAATTTGATCCTCCAGTTAAGCATGATGGATTCACCAACAAGTATTCATTTAAGCATAATCAAAGGAAAATCACTCTAGTTCTTTTGACACCAAAACAAGTTTATGAAGATTAAGTAAGGTTACAAAAAGAGAGTGATCAAAAGAAAGAGAGTGAGGAAAAGAAAATAAATGAAAATCAAAAAGAAAAAGAGAAAAAGATCAAGAAAATAGAAAAAGAAAAAGAAAAAGAAAGAAGGGCTAAAAAAATTGAGAGAGAAAAAGTGAGTAGATTCAGCCAATGTGAGAAAAGCAAAGAGAAAAACAAATTTCTATGCAAAAGTGAGTGAAATTAAAAAAGTGATGTTTTCAAACCAACCAATGATTGCACTTTTGTACAAAAAGACGTTTTTAAACACTAACCAACTTGACACAGCTTTGCCTAGTTCTATTGTTTCTCTTTTGTAGGAGTATGATGATGTCTTTCTTGAAGAGGTTCCACATGGTTTACTGCCTATTCGAGGGATTGAACATCAAATAAATTTTGTACCAGATGCTACCATTCCAAACTGACCAGCTTATCATAGTAATCCTGAGGAGACAAAGGAGATACAAAAGGAAGTCAAAGAATTGATGGAAAAAGGGTATGTGAGAGAAAGCATGAGTATGTTTGCCGTTTCGATGATTTTGGTTCGTAAGAAGGATGGGATCTGAAGGATGTGCATTGACTGTTGAGTAATAAACAATATAACGGTAAAGTATCGTCATCCTATCCATCACTTAGATGATATGTTAGATGAGTTATATGGTGCTTGTATATTCTCTAAAATTGATTTAAAAAGTGGATATCATCAAATTAGAATGAAAGAAGGTGATAAATGGAAAAATGCCTTTAAAACAAAATATGGTTTATATGAGTGGTTAGTTATGCCGTTTGGATTAACTAATGCACCAAGTACTTTTATGTGATTAATGACTATGTCTTGCATACTTTCATAGGTAAATTTATGGTAGTTTATTTTGATAATATTCTCATTTATAGCAAAAATATGGATGAACATCTTGTGCATTTAAATTCAATTTTGGATGTACTTAGAAAAGAAAAATTATATGCTAACTTGAAGAAGTGCACCTTTTGCATAAGCTTGTGTTTCTTAGTTTTGTTGTGAGTGCACAAGGAATATAGGTTGATGAAAAGAAGATCTGTGCAATTCAAGAATGGCCAACTCTTACAAGGGTAAGTAATGTTTGAAGTCTTCATGGACTTGCTAGTTCTTACAAAAGATTTATGAAAGACTTTAGTAGCATTGCCGCACCACTTACCGAAGTCACAAGAAGAACGTGGGATTCAAATGGAGCGAAGAGCAAGAAAAGGCATTCCAATTAATCAAGGAAAAATTAACTCATGCTCCTTTACTTGCTTTACTTGATTTTACTAAATCTTTTGAAATTGAATGTGATGCTTCAGGAGTAGGTATAGGTGCTGTTCTTATATAAGAAGAAGACCAATTGCATATTTTAGTGAAAAGTTGAGTGAGGCAGCCTTAAACTATCCTATTTATGATAAAGAGTTGTATGCATTGGTTCAAACATTGGAAACATGGCAATTCTACAAATTCATGACTCACACCAATCATGAGTCGTTAAAGCATTTGAGAGGCCAACACAAGTTGAATAAGAGACATGCACAGTGGGCGGAATTCATTGAGACATTTTCATATGTCATCCGATACAAGAAAGGTAAGGAAAACATTGTTGCCAATGCACTTTCTTGAAGGCATGCATTAATCTTTACCCTTAATGCAAAATTACTTGGTTTTGAGCATATTAAAGAATTGCATCCTTTATATCAAGATTTTTGTGAGGATTTTTGAGCTTATGAACAAAATGCAATGCATAAGTTCTTTAGGCATGAGGATTTTCTATTTCAAGAGAATAGGTTGTGTGTGTCTAATTGCTCTTTGCAAGATTTGTTAGTAAAGGAATCCCATAGTGGAGTGTTAATGGGATATTTTGGAGCTGTTAAAACTTGAGGCATTTCACTAGAACACTTATGTTGGCCACACATTAAAAGAGATGTTGAGAGAATTTTTGGTAGATGTGTCACTTGTAGGAAAACAAAATTTTGAGTGTAACCCCATGGTTTATACATACCATTAGCCATTCCTAGTGAACCTTGGATGGATCTTTCAATAGACTTTATGTTAGGTTTGCCTAGATCTAAACGTGGGAGAGATTCAATCTTTGTGTTGGTAGATAGATATTCTAAGATGGCACATTTTATTCCATGTTACAAAACTGATGCTTCTCATGCTACTGACTTGTTCTTTAAGGAGATTGTAAGATTACACGGTATGCCTAGAACAATTGTTTCATATAGAGATGCTAAGTTTTTGAGTTACTTTTGGAAGACCTTGTGGTGTAAGTTAGGAACCAAGTTATTATTTTCTACTACTTGTTATCTACAAACTGATGGTCAAACTAAAGTAGTTAATAGGACTTTATCTACATTGTTGAGGGCTATTATTAAAAATAACATCAAAACTTGGGAAAAGTGTTTACTACACGTTGAGTTTGCTTATAAACGTACTATTCATTCTGCTACTAAGTTTTTACCATTTGAAATTGTTTATAATTTTAATCCTTTAACTCCATTGGATTTATTGCTTTTACCTTTATCTAAATGTGCGAACTTAGATGGAAAGAAGAAAGCTAAATTTGTTAAGCAAATCCATGAGAAAGCAAGATTCAACATCGAGAGGAAAACAGAGCAATAAGCAAAACAAGTGAACAAAGGGCACAAGCAGCTAATCTTTGAACCTAGAGACTGGGTATGGTTGCACATGAGAAAAGAAAGTTTTCTAACACAAAGGCATTCTAAGTTACTTTTGAGAGGAGATGGACCTTTTCAAGTCTTGGAGTACATCAATGACAATGCATATAAATTGGATCTCTTGGGTGAGTATAATGTTAGTGCTACTTTTAATGTTTATGATTTATCTTCTTTTGACACAGGTGATGATTTGAGGACAAATCCTTTTCAAGGGGAAGGGAATGATGAGTACATGCCCAATACATGGAGTAAAGATTCAATTCAAGTTCTAATTAGGCCAGTTATAAGAGCTAAAGCTAAAAGTTTTAAAGAGCATCTTAATGGGCTGATTCAACACATTTGGACTGAGGTTAATTCATGTAGGCCCAAGGATGATGCAACACGCCTACAACAAGCTTGGATTACCAAGATTCAAGCATGGGAATAACATAGAAGATTCCTATTCAACCAAACACACCAATTTCAACAACTCAAGCATGCCAATTTAGTCAATTTAGGAATAAAGAAGTTTCCCTTTTCAACAATTCAAGAGCAAAGAAATTACCTTTTTCAGCTAGCTTCCTTTTTTTATCTACTAGTTTCCCTTTTTAGTTAGTTTCCTTTTCCAATTTAAGTAGTTTCCTATTTTAATTTGGGAAGTTTCTTTTTTCTTTTTTTAAATTGAGTAGTTACCTATTTAGATTAGGCGCCACTTAAGGAAGTTTCTTGTTCTTTGTAAGCACCCACTTATAAGTTACCTGATTGTAAGTTTCTTTTTTTTTTTTTTATTTAGGTGCCTACTTTAGTTAGTTTTCTTATTTTTGTAATTGTCTAATTTCCATTAGTTTCCTTATTAGGATTGGAAAATTAAGGGCTGATTGGTTACGAGATTTAGTTGCCTAAAATCGTGGACATCTTGTATTATAAATGGGGCATTAGCACAATGAAATAACACAATTTAGATTTTTATTCAAACTTTGTGAGATCAAAATTCTCTTTGTTCTCTTTAAGAACTTTTAGAACTTATCAGAATTTCTATGGTGTTTACCTTTTACTTATCAATCAAACGTTCATATTTGATTGTGACGCCTTCATTATACCAAGGTTCTTGCTTCACTATGAGCAACGGGTTGCGATTTTATACAAATCTATTTCTAAACGGTCTTGGAGACTTAGTTGATTCAATGGTTTTGTATGACGTCCCCTTACGGACGTCACAGGAACCGTTAACCTTTGTCTCATAATTATTTGATGGGAAAGCCTAAAGTTGTAAGCATTGTTTAATTATTAACCTAGGATTTTTGGTATAAATTTTTTATTTAATATTACCATGTAACTATATGAATCAAAATTTAACTTATTTTTAAACAATTGGACTAGTACTTCTAAAGGTAACTTACTAGCACTTCTTAGGATTGCATCTTTCAAATGAGTCAATACTTACTTACCTTAAATGGTTTTCCTCCTCGGTTAGCCAGAGCTAACTAAGTACTTGTAAAAATCGTTAGTTTAACACTATAAATGTAAGCTATGGAAACAAATTACAACCCATAAAATATTACAAACCAAAGTCCATAACGATGTCTTATAATGCGTAGAATTAAGCTTAAACATAACAATATTAATATTTTATTTTATGGCATAACTCTGTGATCCAACACCACCATCCTTGCACATACATTTGTCTATCCATCCTCCATCCATAGCTATAGTTTTACCCTTATATGTAACATTATTTAACTTATGTAAGTGTTAAGCTTAGTAAGTACATTATGTAATCTCACAAAACATTATAAAAAATTTAATCGTAACATGAATCATTTCATCTTTGATATAGTGAACATAGTGCATATGTCACACTTTGTAAGAACATATCTTTCCTTTTTTCCATATTAAAAAAAACATTTATTTTATTATTTAGGGCCTTGGCATTGCACCATTAACATCATTAAGGCACGTCGTCACAAGAGGAGAGGGGTAGCTAATCTCAAACCAAACGTGACAAGTCTACCTTGCGGGACAGACATCATCATCATCATCATCATCATCATCATTGGGTGTACAATACCTTAATTAGGTGATACATATATGTGTGTATATATATATATATAGATTGAAAACGTCATATGCATCATGAAACAATGGTGTAAACATCCATAAAAAGACATTCTTTATAATCATGGTAAAAGGAGCCTTTTGAATGAGAAATGTAAAAACATTAATAACGTAACAAACAAATAACATTTCTCAAAACTTTTCACAATTCCTAATTGTTGGAAAAATAATAAGTAGCGGAATTTTAAAAATTTTATATCAGAGTATTTTTCAAAACACAAGTTTGACATGCTACATGTATAAATTAACTTGATCTTACTGACCTTGTATTTGCAGAAAAACTCTCGAAATTTGTGTAGAGAAGTAACGTTCCAGAAGAGCCTCAACCAACTGGTCTTCTTTGCTATTCTCTATCCAAAATTGGAGTGAGTGTGGGCTCACACGTACAGCTCTTCCTCAAGGTGACTCTCCTTCCAACCAATTGAGAGAACCCAAAGCTAGTGTTCGTGATTTGTGAACAAGAGCTCTCAGGGAGTTTCAGATTCTCACCAGTAGAGTATCACTCTTAATCTCTCTATTGATCTAAATAACTCATTAGACTCACTCCCTATTTATAGAGGTTGGGTCTAGGGTCATTCCTTATCCAATAAGGTCTCAAAAATTCAAAACAGAACCAAATTCGGGTCTATATCAGATAAGATACACGTAAAAATATGCGATTTTTAATTCACGCATAGGCAGGTCGAACTTTAAGTTTGGCATGCCGAACTGCCGAAATAAAAATCACGTGAATTTTTTATTTTTCACCCAAGATTCTATAGGATAAAGCCTCAGTTTTAATTCAAATAACCCAATAGAGAAGTTATCTAATTAAAACAACTTTATCTAGATAATCTCTAAGAAAATAAATAGATTCCTAATAATTCTACAAGTTTATCTTGATTTAATTTATCCAAAATTAAATCAACTGATAAACAGACAAGAATTATCTGAGCCCGATAATTCAACGAGTTTAGCTTGAATTAATTTTGTTTATAAAATTAATTCAACCGACAAACAGACATGAATTATTTGATTCTTCTAAATTTTCAACCAATCTAATAAATCGACATAAGTCACCAATTATTGTATATTGTAAAAAGCATGCCGTATCGTTGCAGTATTTTGTGAGCTAGCAAAGGGGACCATATGGACCTATATAGTTCAAGCTCCCGATAATTATGAAACCCAATATCCTAGATATACATTTCATAATTATCAACTCCAACGCTACTCCACTAAAAGCTTAGAGTTGCACTCTCGAACTCTATAGAATTACGAAGCCCGTATAGCTAAGTCTCCATGACATATCATAGTGTATCGTATCCCCATAGGATTATCCATAATCGGCTTAAGGACAAGTTCTGTCTTACTTTCTTGATTATTTTTATCTTACGTTCCATTATCTCACCATTGGAAAACTTACCATCCAAAGACAGTATACCATTCGGTTACACCTATGTATCCAAATGGTTGAGCGCTCTAGTTTTCCAATTACAG
>CAMOHE010002876.1:0-33747 GCA_946598075.1 Artocarpus hirsutus
ATGAATAACTATGGTATCCACGGAATATGATCATAATAAATCTCATAATCTAGTATATGATGAAAACTAACTAACCATGCAGGTTTAATGTGGTAAGAATAAAACCTTAAGGTAAGTAATGGTTTTCCCTATTGAGCATGTTGTCGTTAATTCCCTGTTATATTCATCTTTTCAGGACTCACTAAGTGTGAGGTGGCTACAAGAAAAATAGTTGGAGAAGCTATGTAGCTATATTACGTTGAGATTGCTTTGAATGCAACGAATAATCTTCATGATAATGTAAGCATCGATTGTTATTTTCTGTGACTGTATTAAGATTTGTTGAGGGTTGAAATGATGATGATGACAGTTGTATATTATTAAAATTTAAGGTGCTACATTAAACTGTGGTTTATTTATTTGTTTATGTCTTTATTTTAATTTAAGAGTTTTTATTTAAGTCCCGGGCAAATTACTTTGACGATTTGTATTTATTTTCTAATCTTTATTTTATTTAATAAAAACTGTTAACCCCCACTTAGGGGCGTTACAAGATAATAAGATAATTTCATTAAGGAGCACAATCTTGTGTTTCAAAATAAATGAACATTACTAGAAAATCATTTTTCACGTGCAAAAAATGCTGTCGTATCATATATATCACATTTAATCACAATCATTTTTCACGCGCAAACAATGCTATCATATCATATACATTGCATTTAATCAAAAGGCACCTATATTTATGGAATTAAAAATCCTGTTCTTTTATAGCATTTTGTTCGTGCTGTTAAAAATTTACCATAAATTGTTTAACCATTGTCATAGTTTGTAGCGTTTCTAAGACGCTACACGTGATACTATAGCATTTACACCATGCTATAGTTTTTAAGTACCATATTTACTTGTTTATTTATTTTTACAAATTAGTAAGACAATTGATAAAATTCGTTTTTTGTTTCAACTGGAATTAATACGGTTGGAATGACCAATTAATACATACCCATCCATACCAATAGAATTTTATATTAATAACAAATACCAGATAGTTTGGTAATTTCGTACAATCATTCCTTAATTTAGCAAAATGAAAACAACATTGTTTTAACTAAGAATCCTAAGTGAAGTGGCTCAATTAAAAAAAAAAACACTTCAATGTCCTAAAAGTTGACTTTACATGCCAACCAAAAGCATCAAAAACATATGCGTCTTCTATTAATGGTTCAAATTTTTCACTTGTATCTAAATTCGGTCTTCAATCAATGGTTTTCAGTTTTTTCCTTCAATTCCTATATGAGCAGAGAAAAGAAAGCTCAAAATCAATATCAATAAATAAAATCATGCGTTAAACAAAATTACCATCAATGCAACCAGAAACGAAAGTTGCAATAACTTACATAGATCTATTATAAGCACTATTCGAAATAACTGGTTATTATCAATGTACTTGTGAAAGAAGAAAACAATTCAGATGCACTGATGTAGGCGTGTACATGTGCATGAACTAAAATTTTATTTTGAATTTTAACCATCGTTTATCAAAGTGGAGTTACAACAATTATATGTTAAACAAAACCACCATAAATGCAACCAGAAACAAAAGTTGCAATAACTTACATAGATCTCTTTATAAGCACTATTCAAAATAATTGGTTATTATTAATGTACTTGTGAAAGAAAAAGCAATACAGATGCGTTGATGTTTTAAATCGTTTGCCTAAGTGGAGTTATAACAACCTTTATAATTACGCTCGTATGTTTTACTAGCAATAGAATAAAATTAAAGTAACGCCCAAAGTGCTCATGTACTCAAAAAGTCAAACCAAGTAAACTATACAAACATCTCTAGTTCTATGAACAATATTATAATACCCTAATTGTTATACTAGGTGCCCTAAGGATAAAATGATATGATAGTTTTTAAGACATTTAATCAATAAAGAGTTTAATATTTATTTCATATATCAAATATGTCCTCTTTATGTTCATTTATATTGAATATATGATAAGCAAACAAATGTCTGAGACTATTAATCTAAACCTTTAAGATCGTGCGTATAAGGACAGGTTATGCAAAAGAAATGAATCTTAAGGTGATAATCTAAATATATAAGGTTCGCAATCGAGGAAATAAAGTTGAGTGCTTTATTAATGTTAAGATTGTTATGTTGTCTATATCTCTAACGAGAAATGGCTTGTCTTAGTCATCGAAGTTAGACTCTATGAGTAGAAACATTATTATATCATCATTGGTGTTGATATATTGGATCGGGACAAAAGATGAATTGATTTGATTAATAATTCTGTTTGAGTAAATCAATTCACTTTGAACAGTCACATGTGTTATATCTCAATCCTAAAATGAATCAGTGGGCCCGTATTCTTAATTTGTGTCTTTTTGATGTACCAAAAGGTGATATCCTAAATTATATGAAGGTACATATTTCGGTGGGTTGGAGACATGACACTTAAATGACGTAGACTCGTTATTCATAGATATGGAATTTATAGCTCTTTGTAGAGTTAATACTATTCCCTTATAGGCATTATCTTCTAATTGGAAAACTATGCTCAACCATTTAGGTACATAAGTGTAACCAAGTGGCATACTATTTGTATTGATAGTAAGTGTTCCTATAGTGAGATAATAGAACATAATATAAATATAATCGAAAAGGTAAAACAGAATTTATCCTTAAGCCAATTATGAATATCCTGTAGGGATGTTACACATTATGATAAGTCATAGATGTTTAACTTATTAGAGTTTCGTAATTTATATATAGTTCAAGAGTGTAGCTCTAAGCTTTTAGTAAAATAGCTTAAGAGTTGATAATTGTAAAATATACGTGTTGGGGATATATTTTATAATTATAGGAGCTTGATTTATATATGTCAATTAGGTTCCCTTTGCTAGTTCACAATATTTCTTATAACGATACTTCTATTTTCTGACATCTTGATAACTTATGTTAATTCTTAAGATTGGCTTAACTTTAATTGATTGAATTTAATAATTCATGTTAGTTTATTGATTGAATTAATTTTGAGAATTAATTCAAAATGAACATGTTGAATTATGTGAAAAATATTTTATTTGAATATGGGATTTTTAGTATATGACTTTTTTAATCAGATAACTTCTATATTGGGTTATTTGAATTTAAATTAAGGCTCTATGAAGGATATCCAGGTTAAATAAAATAGGAATTATCAAATCAGTTCAAATTAGGCAAATCGGATAATTCTGAGAAGCTTAAAAATACATCTACCAGGTCAGTTACAACCAGGCGGTCGATTGCCCTTGCTTCATCAGATTACGCATTTTATGTGTTTTCACTTCAGGATTTATTTTTAATTCAAATTTTGAGACCAAATTTGATAAGAATAGATACCCAATAACTCCCTATAAATAGGTAACGTATTCCTATGCTTTCATATCATTATTAACATTAAAAGGAGGGCACTTGAGAGATTTAGAGAGAGATCTTTAGAAAAAGAAATTCTCCTACTCTAAGAAATTATTGTTTGACACTAGAACAATAATTCTAATTTTTCTCTTATGATTGTGTGGAGAGTTACCAAAGAAGAATTGAACAACGTGTGTTCACTTGCACTCCGATTGTAAAAAAGAGAATAATAAAAAAGATTAATTAGTTGAGGCTCTTTCGGATGTAATTTTGGATAGTGGTTCTATCAAACGATTTTCTGTTAGGAGTGTGGCTCCAATTCTAATAAATACGTAAGATATTTTATTGATTTGTTATATATAGCATGCCTAACTCGTTTATGGAAAAGAGTTTATTTATTAAAAAAATTTAAAATCCGTTGTGTACTTCTTTTTCAACACTAATTACTAAACCCATCTTACTAACAAAACTTCTAGATTCAATCAAATCAACCAAAAAGAATACAGGAAGTAGACGACAATATTCAATCACTAGAAATGTTAAAACCAAAAGAAAAGATAGTGAACTGGTGAAAGAAAAATATTAGGATTTCGATTTCTTTTTTTTTTTTTTTTCTTCTTGACCAAGTTTTTAGTTGTTGATGATATAGTACGTCATAAAGACACGGTCAAAATAATAATTTGTTAAACTAATAGAAAATTTATATGCAATTACTATTGTGACATTGAGGTGTTTTTTTTTATACCGTCAATTATTTTAGGACGGTAAATCTAGTTCCTATGGACAAATCGATTGTGTCATTCATTTAGATGTATGTTTTGTTTACCTTAAGACTTTATTAATCGGCCATGCAATCATGGAACGAACACTCTGAAGTAGGTCTCCAGAAAAATGCATCCGGCTTTTTTGCAACATCTATCCAAGTCTCACAGCGTTAGGTCCAAGGGGAATATAATTGGAGGGATACTGATGGTGGGTGAAAAAAAAATACAATTTAATTGGAGCGATATTTTTAGAATAATAACAGGGGTGTGAAAAGTAATAATTGAAATTTAAATCTAAACTTACTCATTTCTAAATTACAAAAAAACCCTCGTGGTAAATGCATTTCTCTCCCTCTCTTCCTCCGCTGCTCTCTGTCATGGAGGATCACTGTTACCAGCAATTGCAAGTGCTCATGCATAGCGCTCTTGCACAAACGTGATCTTTGTTGATGGAGATTAATCTCCACCATGATTGCCGTCGATGTCGTCAAGGAAAAAAGACAAGAGGAGAACGCTAAAGGCCTTGCGACAAACTCACATTGGAGCTGCTCCAATGAGGAGATAGCGTAGACTATTAGAGAAGATGAACAGCACAATTATCATGTCGTCGGGGGCTAGGAATCTTGTACGACAACTGTGAAGAGAGAGATGAGGAGAAAAGAGAGGGAGGATTAAAAAAAAATAAAGAGAGGGAGGAGGAGAGAGATGGGTGCTAGGCGATCTCTTTCGTGATAAGTGTCGGAGCACAACTGACCATCACCGAAAAACATTGATTGAGAGAGAGAGAAGAGGATATTAGAGAGAGAGAGAGAGAGAGTGGGTGGTAGAGAGAAGGAAAAGAGAAAAGAAAGAACCTATTAGGAGAAATCTAAGTAATTAAAATTACAATTGGCCTATTATTCTTGAATTTTTGAAAAGATGTTTAATTAAGTGAGTCAAATATTTGATCGATTTAGAGTGACTTTCTTAAGCTTAGGATTAATGAAACAAATAGTCCGATTATATTTATTGTATTAAAATATGACTCTAATTTGTAAATATTCTACATATGTCCTAGGATAACATCATTAAAATAAGAAAAATTGTGGTAAATGTAATATTTTTAAACTATTAGTAGCAAATGTCAGGTATATTTTAAGATATTATTAAATCTAATTTAGTAATCCAATTGTACAGACTAAATAATTAGGTAGACCAAATACCCTTATTTTGATTCGGGTTTTCTCTCATTTTCTCTCTCCCCTCTCTCTCCTCCTTTCATATATCCTCTCTTCCCGGTTTCTTCTCTGCAACTCCTCCATTAGCATGCTCAAACAACGATGGCATGGGTGAACTTAGACTCGTTCTCGTCTCTATAGTTGTTGTAGAAGTCAAAGTTGATCCTCGTCGCAATTTCATGACCAGGTCAGGTTCCACAAGTGCAATCATCCATGGTGACAATTGCAAAGCCGATAATGAACAGATCTGGTTCGATTCAGTGGCATATTTGGCTCCTTATCTCTTTCCTATCTCTCTCGTCATTGGTGGTGGATTTGGTTCGACAACGAGTGATAAAGGCAACTAGCAAAGTGCAATTATGGCGACGAGTGGCGGTCATTTTTTTGGTATCCCAATAGAGAAGAGAGAGAGAGAGACGAGAAACATAGAGTGGGGGAAGAGGAGATGGGAGAGAAGATTAGAAAAAAAAATTATAATTAGATATGTTGTTAAAATATTTACGTCGGAGGTATTTTGGCCTCTACATTTACTTAATTTAAGACATATGAAATTTGCTAACATCTCATAATATATATATATATATATATATATGTATATGTATATGTATACATTCACAACTACTAGTTTTAAAAAATCCAACATTTTCACTTTTATCTCATAAAATAATTACTATGTATATGGTACCAGTTTGTAAATATTTTATATATGTCTCAAAAATGATATCATTAAAATAATTAATATGTAATTATATAATACAAAATATGATCTCATTTAGATTATCATTATGTAATTAAGGACAATTTTAAGATATTCTAAATATTGTGATAAATTTTAATTTCATAATTATTATTGGTCATGTATTGTAATGTTTTCTAAAAATTTTAAAAGAGCCAAATATTGTACAAGACTCAGCCCAACAAGTGATCTTGAGGAGTAAATTGAATAGTACATCATTTTTTACTACCATTATTATGTTTTACACTATTTTCTTCTCCTTTTGATCCATACTATTTCTTTTGCCAAAATAACCTTAAATAACATATATTTTTCTAACTCTAACTTAAATAACTTGAAAACAATAGTGACTTTATGTTCATTAGAAATACTATGGGGCTGTTTGTTATTGTTTTTAAAATAGATGAAAATGTTTTTGTTTTGAAAAATAAGAATTTTTTGAAAATTGTGCTGAAAGCGTTTTTAAAATTTAACCTCGAAAAGCGTACAAAAACATTCCAAAAATTTTGAGAACAAAAACAAACGGGGCCTATATGTTTTATATTTTCTTATAAAATACAATAAGATTAAAAAACAATACCACAAAAGTTGTTTTTCTCAAATTGACGCTCCATTAAGTGGGGTTTTACACATTTGCTTTGCCGGGTCGTGCCTCCGGTGCTGTTACTTTGAAGAAATTAGAGTGCTCAAAGCAAGCCTATGCTCTATATACATTAACATGGGATAACATCATAGGATTTCGATCCTATTCTGTTGGCCTTCGGGATCGGAGTAATGATTAACAGGGACAGTCGGGGGCATTCGTATTTCATAGTCTAAGGTGAAATTCTTGGATTTATGAAAGACAAACAACTGCGAAAGCATTTGCCAAGGATGTTTTCATTAATCAAGAACGAAAGTTGGGGGCTCAAAGACGATCAAATACCATCCTAGTCTCAACCATAAACGATGCCGACCAAGGGTCGGCGGATGTTGCTTATAGGACTCTGTTGAGGGTGAGCTCGACGCCACCGCCGAGAAGCCAAATTCCAGATGGTCGGCCATCCAGCTCGACAAAGGTATGTGGAGCTCATAACCGACTTCGATTACGCTTGATACATTGTCTGAGGTGCTCCTCAGGGCTCCTTCGGGCTGCACCTCTCTAGGGTGCCTCCTTAGACTCAACGTCAGCTCAGGTCAAACTATCATCATTCTGAAGTAGGCTGCTACTCGCTATCATTGGCCAACAAATGGCAAATAACTCACTATCGGATGCGAGTTCATCCACCAGCGGAGGGACACGACACTTGTCGTTTGCCATCTGACACACCATGATGTGACACTCGGGTTATGGGCAAACCCACCTAACACCCAGTCCAAGTAGTAACCTATAAATAGGATGCATTTATTGCATTCTAGAGGCAAGCAAGCTCATTCCCAACTAACTTATCCCCGACCTCTGCCAAGCACCCCTTGCCTTGAGCATCGGAGAGCTCTTATCTTGTTTATTGACCAACTAGCTTCCAAGGCGTCCCTCTTCTTGTTGCAGGTCGACTAGTCCAAGTAGAGGCTAACGGGGAAGAGCTGAGCACCATGCGCCACCGCACGTGGTGTTGGTACGACGCCAGAACATGGTAAGCATCAACAGACTCCACCGGCACCTTATGAGAAATCAAAGTTTTTGGGTTTTGGGGCGCGTATGGACACAAGGCTGAAACTTAAAGGAATTGAAGGAAGGGCACCACCAGGAGTGGAGCCTGTGGCTTAATTTGACTCAACACGGGGAAACTTACTAGGTCTAGACATAGTAAGGATTGACAGACTAACAGCTCTTTTTTGATTTTATGGGTGGTGGTGCATGGCCGTTCTTAGTTGGTAGAGCGATTTGTCTGGTTAATTTCGTTAATGAACGAGACATCAGATTGATTTATGCCTAAAAAAATAACTGCAGATAATACTACACCATATCACACGCTAAATTCTCAAATTCCAAATATTCCCTTAAGCTTTATCTCCTTACAAACAGCGATACACCTGAAAATTTCTGAAATGAGGATTCAGTTTCAAATCCAGATCACAAAACATTCACAAAGCTCATCATTGGAGCTGAACTTCTGGCTACCTGAGCTCTTGTAGATCTCATAGTCGGAGTTGAGCTTCCAGGCAAGCATACAGTGGCAGCACGACAAGAAGCCAAAGATCTTCTTTAGGAGAAGAATCTCGCACCATCAATGGAAGAAAAGACATTCTCGAGCCGAGATCGATGGCATGATTTGTAGTGGCGGTGGCTGTTGGAAGTGAATGAGAGAGAGGCAGAAATCGGAGGGGCCATGCGATGTTGCATATTACTGCTGATGAAGCAACAAATCTGTTTGCACGGTGGAAGAGCTTCATGATGTAGTGGTTAGAGATCAACGAGATCATGGCGACTGTGACAGCAAGGTTAACTCACTAGAGATGTGTTAGATCGACGCTGATGTTTCAAAAATATGAGGAGGGAAGAGAAAGGGGAGAGATCAGGGGCAGACAAATAAAAAGAATAGAGAAGAAAAAAAAAAGAGAAAATTACATGTTATCGCGCATTTTAAAAGTTGTGTTTATTTATGCTTTTAAATATTATTTTATACTAATATTTATATTTTATGTTAAGTTATGCTATAAAGAAACACGGGTGATGTTTTAAGGACTAATCTTGAAAGACATTTCTAAAAACTTCTAAAAAAAATGATGACTTTATTAGGTTAATGAGACATGTGGCTCTTTTTTATTTGTAGAATTAAAATATGTCTGCAGTTCATAAATATTCTTTATATGTCTCAATGTATAGGTATAAAGATATTAATAACTATAATAATGATATTGTTAGTTTTAATTTATTTTTTTAGAATAACTATAATATGCTTATGTAAGATTTCAAACGAATTATGATATAATTGTATTTTTAAAAAAAATCTTAGAATTAGATTGTTTGTTGCTTAAATTCAAATTGGTATCTAAAATAACGATTTTAAAATTCCTCAAAAAGATGGAATTTTTTATCAACAAGTTGGATTTACGGGCAAGTTGGAATTAGGATGTTGTAATTGAATTAATGATATAGTTTTACTGACAAATTGAAATTACGGTGTTGTAATTAAATTAATGACATAGTATTATTAAGTCTTTTTATGCGTCTTACTGGTTATATAATTGATATATCATTAAGTTAATGATACGTAATGATAATGATAAGCAAATACATTCATTTCTTAAGACTTCAAGTGAATGATATTTCTTTTTTTTGTGATATGTAATTAAATTAATGACATTGTATTTATCAAGTCTTTTGTGTATTCTATTATCATTAAGTTAATAATACGTAATGATAATGATACTCACTGACATTCATTTTATTTTTTTAAGACTTTAAGTGATAATGATAATGCATCAATGTAATATGTTAAAATAAGAAACATATGTGTATTTTTTTTCCCTAATTTAACTATTCAAAAAATAAGAAAATTTGTTATAAAAATTTAAATATATGATAATATTTAGTTAGAAGCTATTTTAGGATTCTAAATATATAAAATTTTAAAAAAATGACATATAAGTGATATTTGCATAACAAAAATAGAGATTAATTTATTCCTTAAAAAATAAACAGATTATGTAATTTTTACAACTTTTATTATCTTGGGTTAACGAGACAATTGACCCAATTATGTTTTTTGAATTAAAATATGACTTCAGTTTATAAAAATTTTACAATGTCTCAAAATGATATCATTAAAATTATTACTATATAATTATATAGTATAATATGTGATATCATTAAAATAATTACAATATTATTAAAGATATTTTTAAGATATATTATGTTAGATTTTAATTTTATAACAATAATTTGGTTACCTATTATAATTTTTTCTATTATCTCCCGTTAAGCCTGGCACATTTGACTATGCGATATAAAGTTCAGCCCAACCCCACCAATTAGCAGCAGGCCCAACCCAACACCTGCTCTGAATCCCATAACGGTTTTTAACTAACATTCCACTACCCAATTTCCATGGCGATTTTCTTGATCTTCAAACCTCGAACTTCCACTGCATAGAGAGCAAACCGGACATGTTCTACAATTCCCACCACTGAAAAAACTCGCCAAAGAAACACGCATTTTCTCATCTCAACCCCACTCTTTCTTTTTTCAGTAACTTCTCTTCGTTTCTCCACACTTTCATTTCCATTTGTGATTTTTCTTCTGATTTCTTTTCAAGAACATGGAAATTCTGAGCCCCGGAGTTCTTGTGAAGCTTCTTGAACGAATGAGGAGCGACAAAACGAAGGCAAACGACGATGAGAACGTTCTGATGTTGCTCCAAATCCGAAGCATTGTTCCAGTCTTGGCAGAGGGTGATGATGATCATCTCTGGCCTAAGCAGGGGTTTCACTTGGAAGTCTCAGATTCTTCACACACTATGTATGTCTCTTTGCCTCGTGAACAAGACAACATGGTTCTTTGTGATGAACTGCGGCTCGGGCAGTTGATATTTGTTGAGAAGGTCGAGAAAGGCAATCCAGTGCCGGTGCTTAGAGGAATTAGGCCTGTCCCGGGCCGATTCCCGTGTTTTGGAAAACCTGAAGATCTTGTTTCTGTGGGTGATTTATTAAGTGTATTCGAAATGGGGAAGAAATCGAGGGAAAAGTTTGGCTCTTTTAGTGCCTTGAAAGCCGGCCTTAATGGGAATAGCAGGGATTGTTGTGAGTCAAGAAATTGTGATGTTAATAGTCAAGTTTCTAACGTGATGAAAGAGTTCGGTAGAGATTCTGATTTTTTTAGTACAACAGTGTTGTCTTCCTTGTCCGCGCCGACAATCAAGAGAAGAAGCTGGAATGCTGTAGGAGTTTTGGGTTACTTGGGTTCCTCCAGGCTTGGAACGAAGCCGACTGCTCGTAGGCGAAGCGCTTGTGTGAGTGTCCTTGTCTCAAATTCTTGTCAGCCAATTTGATCTTTGTGAATTTAAAACAGTAGATTATGTACATTACTCAAACAGTTGAAAATTGAAATGGAGATTTGCCAAGCTAATATATGGCATGAGAGGAGTTTTGGGGCTGATATGTAATTTAATATGATTTTTATTTTCTGAATTAACAGGCATCTTCAATTCAGTCTAGTAAGTTTGATAGTTCTGGTGGCAATTCGAGCTCGAAAACAAAAACTTCAAAATTAGTCAAAACTCCTAACGAGAGCAGAATTTGCATCAAGTCCGTGAAAAATTGTGAGGTGTCCTTAGACCAAACATTGACATTTAGTTGTGTCAAAGACAAAGAAATGGCGGAAAGTAAGACGCCATGGAACTTGCTACCCCGGAACTTAACCAAGCTTGGAAAGGTATTGATCTTTTGCGCTTTTTTTCATTCTTGTTTACAAACAAAACTTTTTATGATGCGTTGCCGCGACATGGACACCCAGTTCTTTCCGTGCAGGATGTGGAGAGGTGCAGAGATTTGGCGGTTCTTGCTTCAGTAGAGTCTTTGCAAGAGGCTTCCACAGCCGAAAAATTGCTCAAATGCCTAAAGTATGCAATTCTACTAAACTGATGTTTAGTACTTTTTCAACACTCGATAATGATGCACTTGCCAAATTGTTTTAACTTTCTTTTTTTCTTTGTTTGTACCTTGTCCTTTACCAGTACATACTCCAAGCTTAAGTCATCAAAGGGGAAGGAAAAACATCAATCAGTTAATCTGTTCTTCAAACTTCAACAAGATTTGGCTCAAACAAGAATAGTTCTTCAGTCATTCACAAATACCACCCCATCACTCAGAGCTAATGACACCGATCAAAACAGCCAGAAATCCACTGTGGAAACACTAAAACTTAAGGTGGATGGAAAGAAGAACGCAGGCTTATGGATCAAAGCCTCTTTGGCATCCGATCTTATCCCACTATCCTTGCCCAGTTTCCCGACCAACGCAACGAAAAAACCGAGTACAGCTAGTGCTAGAAAAACCAAGGACACAACTGGTGTTATAGAAAAGAGGATTGTTGGTGATGCTCAAGTGCGATTTGAAACTGAGAAGGTGGACAATTCACAAGATTGGTATAAGGGTGGTGCTTTGTGTGCTGTTTTGGAGCTGACTAATTCCTTGGATGGCGGATGTAGAAAATGGTTCTTGGGCTTTGCTGAGAAGTACTTGGATGAGGTAAAGACCAAAACCAAGTCTTTGGAATGTTCAAATAGCGAGCTGGCTGAAATGATGTGTCAGGTTAAGAAAGTTGGTGATTGGTTGGAAGCGATTTTCGAGAAGGAATCCAAGGTCCCGATACTTGGGAATGAGGATTCTCAAGTGGTGGTGGAAGCTTGTGGGAGATTGAGGATCAAGATTTATGAGATTCTCTTGAAGCAGGTTGAGAGGACTGTTATGGCTTTGCAACAATAAGTTTATAGAAGGTTATTAGCAGGGGTCACTTGGTCTCATTTGCATGCTGCACTTTTTATGTACCTTTAAAAGATGATGGAAAGTATAACAAAGCAAAGAAACCAACTTTTGAAATTATTACGCAAGAACTGTGAAAATGGTGGGATCAAAGCGGAAATAAGGAAAAAGATAATTTTCAGGAAGCTTTTTACATAAAAGGTATCTTTGCCGATAATGCATGTTTCCAACACATATATATGGTCCAAATTTTACTGAAGTAAAAAAATATGTAAAATTGACAAGATTTAATACAGATAACACAGTATAAAAGCCATAATACTACAAAGTCTTTTTTAAAACAAATTTATTGTAGAATTGTCAATTTTTCATTTCAATTTGGCACGTAGATGATGGAATTTGTGTTATTAATTATCAATATATTTCCTATCTACTTTCTTGTACAGACTCTTTTGGGAATATGCACGTGCAACTCGTGATGATTCTTACTGGAAGTTTGGTACGATAGCCCACTGTCCCATTCTTTTTTTTTTTCTTTTTTCTTTTTTTTTTCTCCCCACTTTTTGGGCATAAATATAATTATATAATCGTCCATACTCAGCAGCCAGCAATAATTTATTAGATAATTTAAAATATGTGTCATTGTCAACTATGTTTTATTTTCTAAAGTAATTATATTTATTTGCAAGATTAGTTATTTTATCAGACAAAATCACAACCCAAATATGGATTCCTTCTTCACAAAGAGATTTGGATAGAGACTTTTTTTTTTTTTGAGTGTTACAAACGGCAACAATTTATTTGTCTAATTATACTCCCCAAATAATGTTGTAGCTAGTTGGTCGATTTTCCTATTAGAAAAATACTAATTGTATCTTCTAAAAAATATATATATATAAACAAGTTCAAAGATATCAATAATTATAATTTATAATAGAGCAAATTTTCTTTTATAAATCATAACAGAGCAAATTTTCCCCTAAAAAAAAATTCCTTTTCACCCAAAAAAAGATCAAAAATTTATTTATAAAAAAGGAACAAATTTGCTGCCATTTTTTATTGAAAAATTTCGATGCTAGTGAAACTCGATGAATCAATTCAAGTACGATTTGCTCAATTTTCGAAAGATGTGACATTGGAAAAGGACTCTCTATGAGACCCAGGTGTCCTTTGATGATTGGGGTAACTATGTCATCCTTGTAAGTGATTGGTCACCAGTGTAATAGTCCACAAGTCTGGACGACAAGGGTCCAAAGCCTTTTTTTTAAAAAGAAAAAAAATGACAATTCTTTATTTTCTGAACTTTATTTAATAATATTTTGGATAATGTATGAGGGGAGGAAACAAAAAGAAGAATCTTTTATCGGTTTAGGTACATGGATTATTATATTTTTTATCAGGCACATCAAATTTAAATACTAATTAATTATCGTATAATTTTTAATATTTATATAAGTTGTCACAAACAAATATTCCTGTTGACATTGTTCTGTGAACACAACAATGTCATAAATTTCATGGTTCATTCCCCCATTTACGGCTTTAATCAAGTTTTCAACGGCATGTTTTCTTTTATGCAATAGTCTTTTCAAGTTTACACGCTGTTTGACAAGAAGTGTTTTTAACTATTATCTCAGTTATGAACAATATAAAACCCTCATATGTTACAATAAAAAAAATATTGTAGTGTAAAGATCTCATATGCTACAATAAAAACAGTTCTAATCAATAGTTTTTACTACCATATCAAACACAACATTAGTTAGTTTTGACCTATTGTCCACGCTAGATAGAGAAGATAAACTATCAACTTGCCTCCTTTGATTTTTCTTTTTTTTTTCTTTTTTTTTTTTCAACATTATGGCTGTGGTAGGTAGATAAATGGCACAGGGTCACGTGAGGTTAATGCGGTCACGTGAGGTTAATGCATGCAATAAATTGAAGACGGACATGGTATTATATTTATTTTGTAAAGCGACCATATGTGCTCTAACATGGATACGAGGGATACGAGTAAGAAGACAAAATTAGCAGTAAAATCTCGAGATCCCAACTTTGGCAACAAAATATTGCTCTGTACATAATGCCATTTATTGCAAGATAAAACTAACTATAATAATGATAATAATAATAATAACAATAATAATGTTTTCAGTCTTAACAAATTATCCCACATCACATGCGATAATAGGAGTAAATTTAGAAAATATGTTCTTAATTGAATCGTTCCATTCAACTAGTGTTTAACGAAAACGTGTTTGAACAGTTTTAGGAGTCTGCATATTAAGGTAATTCATTCAATGACGTATCCCCAAAGTTAGGAAATTATGAGTTTGTTTCAAATATTTAAGGAAGAAGCAAGGAGAAGGAAACAAAATGAAACTGGCGTTTGGCATATTGTAGTCCGGACCACTTTCTCACTTATAAACAGTATAAAACTTTCATATGCTACAGTAACAAAAAAAATCATAATAGTATAAAACTCTCACATGCTACAATAAAAAACAGTTTTAACCAATGATTCAAACCATCCTATTAAACACCCTAGAAGGTCCTAAAAAGTTACGCCTTGTACATTAAAACTGAAATTGATTATGAATTAGACTAGTGGAGATCTAAGTTAAAACAGCTTCCCATATATTTTGGATCTATATATATATATAAAACAAATATATGGATTTATTTTTAATAGTTTTGGCTTTAATGATTACATTGTTAATAAAAGTCAATTCTAACCACTGATGATATGATATGATGAAAATTTATTAATTATCATAATTTTGTTAGTTAATTATTCATTTCGTTACAATTTTATAAAATGGCTGATAGTTACAATTTTTATCGAAAACATAACTATTATTCAACTATTTTGAAACCAAATAAAAATTGTTTCTGCGCATCTATGTAGTAGATGCTAGTTAAAACATAAAGAAGGAAATAGGTAGTTTGTACTTTGTATAAATGTGAATACTCTGGAAAATAAAACAAATGAAAAATGATGGGGCACTTTTGTTATTTTCCTTTGCCAACTCTTAACTTAGAAGTAAACATGAAAGCCAAAAAATATCTTAATTACAAAAAAAAAAAAATTGAAAACAAAAACCAAGAAATTAGATAATGAAGACAAAATTGCACGTGGAAGAGGTTTATTGAGGAAAATTATTTATAGGGTTAATTACTTAATTATATCTTTCAGTTTTAACTAATTCTTAATTTATCTTTCTGTTTTTAAAAACTACAAAGGTAGTCTTTAAATTTAAAAACCTTGTTCAATTTTATCCTTATAAATTAAAAAATTAAGCAAAACGATATAATTACCTTTAAATGGCTATGAAAAATATCTTATAGAAAAAATCCTAAAACAAAGCACCTAGTTTCAAAAAATAGATGTTAAGTTTTTTAGTTTTTTAATGTTGAAATATATATTTTTTAAAGTTTTTCTTAAAAAAAAAATATTTTAAAAACAAATTTGGTTTGATTAACATTATCTTTGTTTGATTTTTATTGTTTTTAATCTAAAAAATTATGCAAGGGATAAAATTTAAACAAGTTTTTTAAATTTAAAAAACACATTTGTAATTTTTTAAAACAAAAAAATAAATTAAAAATAATTAAAATTAAAAAATATAATTATGTAATTAATTCATTGCTTATAAATACAGGGAGTATGGAAACAAAAATAAAAATTAAAAAAGAAAATGGAATCATCACGAAATACGCTGAAGCGTAGACTTTGGACTCTTCCCATTGTACCCATCCCTGGAGCAAGTTCCAGTCCTTCCTTACTTACTTGAAGTTACAGTATTAGCCTTATCACTCTTACCTCTCAGTGTACCTTGCGCTGGATAATTTTGGAAATTACACTTATAATTGCTCCTGAATTTTCTTCGTTCTCTAAACTAACGAAAACTCAACTATAAGTAACTAGTTCCTTTATTGAAAAAAATAATAAGCATTCTCTCAATTAAGAACATATTTTGCCACAAGTTCAAAGAAAAAATAAAGGAAAATGGAAAATATATTTACAAAATTTATAATGATTTTTTGAATAATTCATTATGAACTTTTATGTAATATGTGCAAGATCGATATTTTATATTATATTTTAAGTAACTAGAAAATATTTCAAGTTTAATTGAATTTAAAAAAGATTTTTTCAAAATAATTTCTATCGTTAAAATTAATTAATTAGTCACGACTCATAATTACTTTAAATTAATTAGGGTCCGTTTGGTAAATGGATTCGAACTAGTGATTTAATTTGAGTTAGTATGATTTGAATTAGGATTTAAGTTAGTAATTTGAATTGTTATCCGAATTGACATTTAGATGTATATTTAAATTTTAATCTGAGGTAGTGAAAATAGTTTTTGATTTATTAACAAATCTAATAAAATCTTAATGTTAATGATCCTAAAAAATATGTAATATGGATCTTAATTTATTTCTCTCTTCACTAGGAACACAATAAAAAAGAATCATCTCAATTGGATAACAAATGGAGAAGTTATAATTTTTTTCCTCAAATATAGCATAAGGAATTTAGTTTTACTGTAATACAGATATTTGAGTATCAAATGTTTAGGGGAGTCAGAACTTTAAAAACTTAAATTCTTGATCTTCAAAGTATTTAGATTTTGGAGAAAACAAACATGTATCTAAAGAATTCTTAATACTCGAATATAAATTTAAGTCTAAAAATTCAAAGAGTCCTTGAAACAAACGAGCCTTTAGTAATTTATTAGAGTTTTTTTTTTCCCAAAAGCATATATTTTAAGAAAAATGAGTATTTTTTTAATTATTCTTTTTTTCAATATGATATATTCTAGGAGAAATGAGTATTTATTAATTCAATAAATTGACGATATTTACTTAAGTAATTTTTTTCCCCGTAAAATCTAACGCAATTCTTCTTCTTCTTTTTCTCTATTTTTTTAGGGTAGAAATTGATTATAAACAGTAGATATTTATGTATCCTCTCTACATATTTACCATCATCAATAACGAGCTGACCCATTTCTTTCCTTTTTCTCCGTCCTTTTTCTTTAAAATTTTAATTCTTTTTCTTTTTCTCACACTGAAAAAATAACAAATAAAAAAAAAAGAAAACAAAAAAAAAAAAAAAACAGCCACTTCTTCTCGTTCTTCCTTCTTCTTCCACTTCTTCACCTTCCCTTTTGTATTTTTCATCACGAATTGCGTTTTCCCACCGATTGGCGATCGGCGGAAAGCGCCCTCCCTTTCCCTTCTCTGAATCCGATTCTTCGATTCCAGAGAAACCGCCGACAGTTTCGGTTCCTTTTTCCTTTTCTCGAGTCTCCGATAATGGAGCTCCGGCGATCGGATTTGGCCACGAGGCTGTTCCTAGGGTTTCTGGTTCTGTCCCTGGCGCCTCTGTCGATTCACGCGAGGTTCGTGGTGGAGAAGAACAGCTTGAGGGTGACGTCACCCGACCGAATCAGAGGCACTTACGACAGCGCCATTGGAAACTTCGGGATACCTCAGTATGGTGGAAGCATGGCCGGAAATGTCGTTTACCCTAAGGATAACCATAAAGGCTGTAAGGACTTCTCCGACTACAGGATTTCGTTCCAATCCAAGCCCGGAGCTCTTCCGACCTTCGTTTTGGTCGATCGCGGAGGTCAATTTCATTTTTTGTGATTCATCGTGATTTTGATTGATTTGTTTTGGAAAATTTGGGGTTCAGTTGTTAGTTCATTATTTTAGCTAACTATTTCAGTGACTTGAATTAATTTGCGTTTTGTTTTTAGCTTATTTTCTGGTAATGCTTTAATCTGATTTTTGTTTGGGAGTTGTTGGATTTTTGCATGGCTTTCTGTTCAGATGCGCTTTACTTAATTTTTGTCAATTATCATGTTTTTAGCCATTTCTGGCCTGTAATTAATTCACTCTGCGGTCTTTTAGGCGGGTACTTTCTTTTGTTTACCTGTGTAGTTTGGGGTTTTTGGATCACTTTTTAATTGAATGTCAAAGAATGTTTCTTTTCCTTTCAATAATATAGAGGATGTAGTGTTTTCCTTTGAATTGGATTCAATTTGGATTATTATACGCGAATTGGTAATCTTAGGGTTATTGCGGAAATGTGCTTTCTATTCTGCAAAATCAATTTTGTTCATATGGGTTTTTTTTTTTTTTTTAATTAGTTATTCTTGATGTTTGCATTGCCAATTTTTAGTTGTTTAAGGGGATGCCCGTTTCCTAATTTTGATTACGTTGTAACTGGTTCTTTCAGTTATCACTTTGGTAAAAGAGGCGCTTATTCTCTCAGAATTATACTTGAAGTTTGCTTCAAGTTCTTTGGGTTACTTTTAAGTGTTCCTTGTTCATGTGTGCGTTTGGTTTCTTTTCCATCTCACATTTCCCCCCCTTTTTTTTTTTCATTTTTTTGTCTTGTACTTTTTAGGTTGTAGTTTCTTTTTATTGTTTTATGCCTTTTACATTTCCATCTCTCTCTCTCTCTCTCTCTCTCATAGATGTAGGTAAGTTAATAATCGTCCGACCAGCTGATCAAAGAGACATTTCGGAAGCAAATTATCATTTACTTTCTGGGGTTTTCAACTACAACTGTCGGAGTTCACGTTACTTTCTCCAGGAGATTGACTTTTTGTGATTTGAACTGGTTCGCCTTATTTTATGATTCTTTTGACTATTCACTGTTTTGGTTTCTTGATTTAGTGTCTGTAGTTTTAAATAACTAATATCCTTATCTTTACTCTTCCTAAGCTTGCAGTATAACTTCGTGTATCTGAGATGTTCTCCTGACTAACTGGAACTGTCGGCCGCAAGCCTGCAATCACGTTTTTTTCTTCCCTGATGTTTGCTAACTTTATTACATATCTGTTGGGTTATTTAGTGGCTAATATAAACTGTTCCTCTAGTCATGTATGTCTATTTGGTTCAGGGTCAATTTTGGGTACTCTTCTCCGTTCAATGGTTTCGCTTATTTATTGTTAAAAGGAGAGACATTTCTTTATATTCATATGACATATTTTCTGTTAGCTTGCTTGATTGGATGATTCTTGGACACTGCTTATATTAAAATTGTTTCGACCATTTTCTGTTGCTTTCCAGATTGCTTTTTTGCTTTGAAGGTCTGGAATGCCCAGAAGGCAGGAGCCTCTGCTGTCCTTGTTGCTGATGACATGGAGGAAGCGCTGATAACAATGGACTCTCCTGAAGAAGATGGTTCAACTGCGAAATATATTGAGAACATTACCATCCCATCAGCACTCATTGAGAAAAGTTTTGGTGAAACATTAAAGAAAGCAATCAATGCTGGGGACATGGTGAATGTAAATCTGGATTGGAGAGAAGCTGTTCCACATCCGGATGATCGTGTGGAGTATGAACTGTGGACCAATAGCAATGATGAATGTGGAGTTAAATGTGACATGTTGATTGAATTTGTGAAGGATTTTAAGGGTGCTGCCCAGATTCTTGAGAAAGGTGGCTATACTCAATTCACACCGCATTATATAACTTGGTATTGTCCCGAGTCGTTTACCTTGAGCAAACAGTGCAAATCCCAGTGTATCAATCGTGGAAGATACTGTGCTCCTGATCCTGAACAGGACTTCAGCACAGGTTATGAAGGGAAAGACGTGGTTCTGGAAAACCTAAGGCAGCTGTGTGTTTTTAAAGTGGCGAATGAGAGCAAGAAGCCTTGGATCTGGTGGGACTATGTTACTGATTTTCAAATTAGATGTCCTATGAAGGAGAAGAAGTACAACAAGGATTGTGCTAATGCTGTCATTCAATCTCTTGGTAAATGAGTTTCTATTGCATTTTGATGTTTGTTAGGATATTTGTAAGTATTGATTGATAAGATGGAGTGTACCTGCACCATTTGACAGGGCTTGATGTCAAAAGTATAGAGAAGTGCATGGGAGACCCTAATGCAGACTCGGAAAATCCTGTTCTGAAGGAAGAGCAAGATGCTCAGGTATATGTCTCTCATTAATACAGTCTCTACAATTTATTTGGTTTTTATTCGTGGTTCGCATCCTATTTGCTGCGGTTCAGGAATTCCAGTTACTTTATGTTATTCGTCTTTGGTAATACAAAATAAAGCTGTGTGCTTATGTGATGCGTACTCTGTGTAGGTCGGGAAGGGATCAAGAGGTGATGTGACCATATTGCCTACTCTTGTTGTCAATAACAGACAATACCGAGGTTGGTCTTTGTGCTTCTATTTTGCAGAGTATTAATCTGGATCTTTCCCTAATTGAAATACGTACTTGCTTGCAGGAAAATTGGAGAAAGGTGCTGTTCTGAAGGCGATCTGTTCTGGTTTTGAGGAAACCACAGAGCCAACTGTTTGTTTAAGTGGTGGTATGTACCTTGTTGAGGTGTTGTGAAGTTGTCTTGAGCTGGGTCAGCTGTTTATCACTTCATCCTGAATCTTATTTCTTTGGTTTGGATATCTACTTTGTGGCAGACGTGGAGACAAATGAGTGCTTGGACAACCATGGTGGTTGCTGGCAAGATAAAGCAGCCAATCTCACTGCCTGTAAGGTGAAAATCAAACCTTACTCACCGTAAAGGTGTCTAGTTGTCATGGTACTTTCTTTCTTGTCTGACCGTTTGACTGCTTTTAACAGGACACATTTCGTGGGAGGGTATGTGAGTGTCCTGTGATTGATGGGGTGCAGTTCAAAGGAGATGGTTATACTACCTGTGAAGGTAAAAGATGATTCAGCGTCCTGAATGCATTAATGGAACGTCTGTACATTTATAATCAACAACTGAAATTGTCCATGGATTTTCATTTTTTATAATGCATGCTTTCTCTTTCTTTTCCTCCCTTATTTTTTTTTCTCCAGCGAGTGGACCTGGAAGGTGCAAAATCAATAATGGTGGTTGTTGGCATGAAGCTCGAAATGGGCATGCATTCTCTGCTTGCACTGTATGTGATACTTTTTCTTCCTTTTGTCCAGATTGCCTACAATGAACAATTTAACTTAAAAGTTTTATGTGTAACAGGATGATGGGCAGGTCAAATGCAAGTGTCCTTCTGGATTTAAAGGCAATGGTGTCAACAGTTGTACAGGTAAGACACAATTTTTCAGTTACTGGACGGTTGGTCTGCTGTGTCACAGAACAAATTTAAGATAAAAAGAACCAACAGTCACTTTAGAATATCCAGGATTGAGGGTCATGAGATGAATATTACAATTAATTCTCTTTCATTATATCTTTAAATAACTTATCTGACTTTTCTTTATAGATTTTTTTTCCTGGAAGAATATTATTTGGCAACTGGTGCAAATGTGATAAATTTTAGAATTCATACCAATTGACCATTGTTCGTCAATTTACATATAGATATTGACGAATGCAAAGAGAGGAAAGCCTGTCAGTGCTCCGAATGCAGCTGCAAAAACACCTGGGGAAGCTATGAGTGCTCTTGTAGTGGGGATTTACTATATATCAGGGACCATGACACTTGCATAAGTGAGTCCAGCAACGTTAACTGTCGAAGACAAACACATATGATCCATGCGCGCTCACATTGTGCCTGTTTTTATGTTCCCCCTATGATCATTTGCAGGTAAAACTGCTAGTGAGACACGATCTGCTTGGGCTGCTGTTTGGGTCGTTTTGATAGGCTTGGGAATGGCTGCTGGTGGGGCATATCTTGTCTACAAGCACAGATTAAGGGTAAGCTTATTGCGTTATCATCTCTTTGCAGAATTAAATGCTTTTCCTAGACTGTTTATTTGTGCCTGTGGTACATTATTTAAATTCTTCCATTGCTTTACTATTTGAAGCTTTTGACTTGGAACATTTGTTTAACATAAAAGAGTTTTTTTTGTAACCACTCGTTACAAAGATGACCTTCAATCTGAAAGATTTTCTGGGGATTTCAGCTTTATTCATTATGGTTACAAGGTTGTGACGTTATTTATTTTTTTTGTTACAGTCTTATATGGACTCAGAAATCAGAGCTATAATGGCGCAGTATATGCCTCTGGACAGCCAAGCAGAAGTTCCAAATCACGTCAACGATGAACGTGCGTGAGCAAGAAATCACCATTTGTAATCTTGCAAGAAGTTCATGTGATGAAACTGTGGATGTGTACCGTGAAAATACCTTTCCTCACCCAGTCATAGAATTTTGAGTGTCATTCTCTTATAGATGCCTGTAACATATGTTGGATAATAAATTAATGCAGATTTATTAATGTCCGCCGTTTACTAGGACTATAACCAGAGGACAGTAGAAGGAAGGAATCGACTTGGAGAAGGGGGGGCAGATTGATAAGTTGGAAGGGATTTGACCTTAACGTCCAAAATTTCACTCCCATAATGATACTCGTCCTTTTATTCACAAATGCGATTCTGTAATTTACTAGCTTGTTAGGCCATGTTGAACTTCATATCATGACTCAAAATTTCATTGATTCAAGGACACGGAGACTTTTACACGTTCTAATTCAACCCCTTTTTTCGTTGTCCTAGTGGCCTATGATATTTACGTGGTTTTTGTGGATTTCATGTGTGATTAAGACGCTGGTTTGGTGCACAAGTTTGGAATAACGTGTTTTTAAACGTTGTAGTTTTGAACCGGTGGTTTTGAAGCATATGGTTTAAACGATAATTTTAAACTGTCGTTTGGAATGTAAAAGTTTAAAAGAAGAATTTTAAAACAAGAATTAGTATTTGAAAATTATAGTTTATGAAAAAAAATAAAAATAGTTTATGAAAAAAATAAAAATAAAAATAAAAATGGTTTTATTTATAAAAAATGATTTAAAATTGTTAAAATTTAAGCGTCAAGTTGAGTTTAAGCATGTATATAATACTCTAATTGACCCATTTGTTCGCATAAATGAGACAATAGCTCAATTAATTCAAAAATAAACAGAGAATACTGTTTTCACCTGTATCTTAACTTTTTATTTCCTGAAATATCTAAGAACAGAGAGAAAACTCCTGTCCCTAGTTCCACATTTTCCCCCCAAATTATTGCGTAATTTTTGTGACGATATTTTTCCATCTTCTTTTGCCCTTTCTTTTCAAACTGGTTTCCAACTCTACACTTTTGGCCTTTGACATGCTTTACGATATCGAGAATCTGATCTCACCTTTCATATCCAATTGTTTACTATACTCAGACTGAGGACACGCCGATGTCACATCATTTGGTTGGAGATTTTATGAGGCTAATTTCGTACTTCATTCCAAATTAAACCGATCAGCTCATTGCGTTTTTGTTGGTCCCATTTTGTTTACTCCCTATCATTGATATGACGGATTGACATCGTCAACGTTGAAATACAAGCTCGTCTGATGAACGCATTACTAATGTATATAAATAAAATGTAGGACATTATTTGGGAGGTTTTTGTTTATAAATTAATAGAAGTTGTTTGATAAGTCGTGGTTTAGACTATTTTCTCAGTTATAAACAGTGTAAAGTTTTTATATGTTTTAGTAACATCAAAAAAGTAGCTACAGTATAAATCTATCACATGCTATAATAAAAACAGTTTTAACCAATGATTTTGACTATTCTGTTAAACATCCTCTAGATATACATGCACGCATGCATATAGAAACACACACATACACACATATATATATATATATATCAGTAATTCATCTATTAGTGTTTCGTACGTGGTCAATGGAGCATAAGTCGCCATGTTTAGCACGTCGTGAAGAGTCGGATGAGACGCGGAAGTAGCAAATTTTCTGATATTTTAAACAAAAGAAGCCTCCTCCTTTTTCTAAACCTCGATAAAAAAGATAAATATTAATTAGAGTCTGCAATGCAAGCACGTAGTAAACAATAGCTTCATGTTTTTGATGCAACGGAGGAATTGACAAGAAGGCATTTTACCGGCCTAATCCGGACGAAAGATTTGAAAACTCGTTTAAAGAAAACCTCGTAAAAGGATTAACCTGTTAGAGTATTTATAGTCCTCTAACAAAACGATAACAAGTAATCGCTATAATAAATGACTAATTAGACAAACAACGATAAACTAATAACAAAATAAAACTAAAATGTAAAAACTACTATTATAGTTCCAATCTTCCTACGTCAATATCAAAGCTGTTGATACTTGATCACATGGAAGGGAAAAAAAAAAAAAAAAACATTTTACTTGATGATGTTCACAAAAATCATGCTTAACCAAAGCAACTCGGTTATGACAACCAGAGTAGATCATCGGTTCTAAATCAATTTATGATGATACAGTAAGTGCCAGAAAATACAAATCCTCGTAATTATCAACTCAAAATCTAGCTAAACGAAGAATACTTTGCCGATCAATACACACTTTAAAAAGAAAATGAAGCAGCGCAATTAATCTCCTCCTGTTCTAATTTTTATGATTGCTTTGTGGCCATGGCAAGCTTCAAATGATCAAGTCCAATCTCCTTGCCATTGTAAGCAATTGGAGCATACATCCACAGTTCATCAGAGCTCAACAGCTACAATATTCCAATATTCCCAAAATAAGAAAACATGAATCATCATAATATATATCAAGGTTCAAAACAGGTTAATAATGGGAACTTTTGTCTCTTAAAAAAAAAATTCCAGAATTTAATTATGCAAATATGGGAAACAGAATAATATGCAGTGAAAAGGAAACTACTTCTGGATTTACCTTAATTTGGAGTTGTAAGAACTTCACATATTGGACTGCTTCCTCGAGCATTGTGCTAATATCCACCTGAAGTCCCACAGACAGCCAGTTAAATTATCAACATTTTCTACAAATTATGTATATGACATCATATACATAAATACATAAATAATATATATATATATATTGCATATAAATACCTTTGTTCCATTAGGTACAAGGTTCTGCAGAATTCTTAGCCTCTCATTGATTCTCTCCCTTCTTTTCTGCAACACAAAAATCAATGCCACAACACAACAACGTAAGAAAATCTAATTTAAGTCAATAGGCAGAGAATTTCTAGTACTCGAAAATGTACGATCAAGAATGTGAAACATTAGCAATATCTGCAAGAAAATTAGTGAATTACCCTTGCGTAAAGGCTCTGAGGATCGGTGGCTGAGCCCCTTTGCGCTCTCGTTTTGCCATCCGAATTGAGAGCTGCAAGCCCTTTGGGACTCAAACTTGATGTGTCCCCTCCACCCATCTCTTGACCTCCGTTAATGGAATCATCTCCTGAGTAGCAACTGCTTGAGCTCTGTCCATTATTAGCACCCCGGTTAGTTCCTTCTTCGTCGTTGTTGAACGAAGCGGCCGACTTTTGTTTCTTCCTCGACCTCACATTCCTCTTGCCTACCTCCACCTGCATTGTTTAATCATGGCAAAAACTTATTAATACAACATACACAAACCGACTGTTTGGTTAGCAAGAAATTAAAGGAAATTGTGCACTCACATTTTGTGAAAACCGAGTCCTTTTCGCAGAATTATTATTCTCATCAGATGCTCTGCTCCTATCTGGTGCAACAACTTCACTACTTCCATCAACAATTTCATCGCAATCCTCATGAGCTCCTTCGACAAGATAGGAATTGGTGGCGGCTTTCAAATCCCCGACACCAAAATCAAAAGACATAGAGGCGGCGCAATTGTTGGGGGAATTAGAGTTTTTGTGAGAATGATGATCATCAGTACTTAAGCAGTACTGTTCATTGCTTGAAGTGGGAAAAACACTACCGCTATTATCTCCACTTGCAGTACTGCTATAAAAGCTAGAGTTAGAAAGTTCTAAAGAGCAATTTGAACCTCCATAGTTACCGCCCGAAATGTTCGGCGAGGACGATTCATGGCCAGGCCAAAAGCTCGGCAAACTAGTTCCTATGCTTGAAAGCAGCTGGCTGCTAGAAGGAAGAGAGTTGCTAAGCAATAAGGCCATGAAATCTGCCTCCTCAGCAGTGTAAATACCACTAAGAGAGGTCCATTGTCCCTCAGCTCCCATATGCTCCATATCAATCTTGTTCCTTGGCCTAAGGGAAAACAACGATTTTTTTTTTCTCTTTCTTTTTTTGGGCTGATCTGAGAGACTAGGAATTAGAAGAAGCTCGATTTAATTCGACGCTTAGACAAGTAATGGGTTTTAGGGGGACATTTATAGTACACACATTTCATAACAACTGCAAAGAGCCACTCTTTTTTTTGTTAATTTTAATTTGGTTCCTGAATAATAGAGGTTGTCTCTTATTATCCCCTATAACTCAAAATAGAACATAAACTCTCCTCAAACTTATGGTAACGCTTGCAACGTTAGTATGATTATTGCTGAGGCGTTAATTTTTTAACGTTTGGTTACTTTCAAGGTCCCTAAGTGGGTTTATTGCCCCTTCAATCCTTGATCCTTGCAAGCCAGTTATGAAAGGGTAAGTTCTACCTAATAGGTTTGTAACAATTGGTATAACAGTTAGTTCATCACTCACAAGTTCAAGTTGAAGCGTGTTGTGTTTAGTGACGGAGCTAGAATTTTTTGTTAGGGGGCAAATTTTTGTAATTTTTTGAGTATTAACTTATATATGTATATTATATAGGTAGGAAGAAAAATTAAGAGAGGGCTAAAGCCCCTCTTAGTTTATACATGCCTCCGTCCCTGGTTGTGTTACATGCTAAATTAAGATGCATTAATGAAGTTGTCAATACATTGGATACTAACAGTCAAATGAAGTGTCAAAGAAGTGGTAAAGATTCCAATTTTGTAACTTAAGTACCAATGTTAGCAATTTATGATAATATCAAGAGAGTTTTGTCCTATTTTTAATTGTAGGGGATTAAATGAGACAATTTATAGTTTTAAAGGACGAAATTTGAAAATAATTTTTTTAAAATATATATATCTCAGTTTCATACATACAATTATATGAGAATATAGAAAGTCCAAACTCATTCTCTTTGACGAAATCTATTTTTGCCGGGGCCAGCTACAGCTAAGAAGGGGGACCCGGTTAAAAGCATGATAATAAATAAATTAAGCAACTTGTCGGGGGAATTTGTTGTCTCTTCACGACTTTAAAAAAATACAACGATCAGTTGGTTTATGGTTGAGACTAAGCTACTACATATGTTGCATTTTTAATATGTTTAGCAGCATAATTAGAACGAATTTATTATAATATGTAGCAATTTTACACTGTAATATATTTTACTTTATACTATAATAGTTGAAACGACGGTGCTAAACAAAATCTTTACGTGACAGAATGCACATGTTAAGCAGTGTGATAAATATAAGATCATTTTGTAATTATATCATAATCAAATAGTATGCAACACTTATGATCATTTTTCAGGCAATTTTTTATTAACCTACCTGTTTCTCAACTATCCAATTTACATAAAAATAAAAAATAAAAATTTGACAAGATAAAATAGTTTAAAAATATACACTACCCATGGTCCGAGACAAACTTTTCTAGCGCTGTTACAAAATTCTCTGTACCTACATATAATAGTTTGTTGAAAGTACCATTGAAAAAAGATCTTATCTGGCAGCATGTAAGGTGGTGAAGTACCATTTGGAAGAGGAACCAAAGAAAATGACACCTGGCACCCAAGAGAACGTGGGGGTGGCACAAAGCGTAGAAATAGCACTCATTGAGTTGGAAAACATTGAAAATGACAATGGTTATGACACAACATAAAAGTAGTGCAAGACGTGGAGATAGGTCTTGACATTCTAGAAATTAGTGTACCCTGGAACGACCAGACAGGATCAATATCTGCTGACTGGATTTTGTTCCCCACAATTCCCATTTTTTCAGAACTAAAAACTAACTTATGTTCCAAAAGATATATAAATTTAGGAAGATTCCATAAAGATCGCACGCATCTAATCATTGCAATAATTTGTGGAAGAATGAACATTGCTTATATTTTCATATATATACATACATATATATATATATATATTGCTTTTTAAGAGCTAAAAGAGTATACCCAATATTGAATTTAAGCCTTACTTTTAAGATTAATATGACGTAATTTCAATTAGTAAACTAATAAGGCAGAGAATGGAACACGTAAATTGAACAAAAGAGCTGTAATCTATTGAGAGCATAAAGAAAATTAGCTTTCACAAGAACTCTTGAATAATGGCACACTTGCAAATGAAGTCTGGATCATCTGTTCAGAATTACACGTCCATCAATAAGAGTAATAAATTGTAGGAAAAGATAAAAATGAGAAATTTATTACTGTGATGAAGAATTTTATAAAGAAAATTGCACCTCTGAACTCTTAAATACGAAGTTTATTTTAAAAACTCACATGCTGTCTTAAACAATAATTAGACTGCACGACTTACCACCAGCAAGTACTCATACCATAATACATTAAAAATTAACCAGTTTCTTTTCCAGATAAGTATAGTTATGCACATTTCTACTATTCTCTTCGCTATACATATAAACATGGCATTATAAAAAATTAGGTTTTTAGTTACAATAATTTTTTGTGAAACTTTTAGTCACAACAAATGTTGTGACTAATGTGCAGTTAGTCACAAACTTTAGTTTAATTTTTATTGTAACTAAAACTTTTAGCTACGGAGTTTTTAGTTATGAAATGTTTCTGTGACTAAAAATCTTATGGTTAAAAGTTTTAATCACAACAAAAATTGAACGTAAGTTTGTGACTAAATACACATTAGTCACAACAATTTTAATGACCAAAAATTATACTAAAAACTATTGTGACTTATAGTCCACTTTTTTACAATGTGGTTAGTTAACGTCTAGTAAACTTGA
Source organism: Artocarpus hirsutus (assembly GCA_946598075.1). NCBI lineage: Eukaryota > Viridiplantae > Streptophyta > Magnoliopsida > Rosales > Moraceae > Artocarpus > Artocarpus hirsutus. The sequence goes on from CAMOHE010002876.1 coordinate 29,244, forward strand.
CTGATTGGAGACTGGACACCAGTGTTGTTAATTATATAACATGTTATCTAGCTAGATTTTGAAAAATTAGTTTAGACATTATAACATGTGACTTTTTGGTTTACAGTGTTGTTGGTTCAAACCAACTCAATTAATATGCCAAACAATTGTGGTAAAGAGATCCTTTCTCTTGTAGACTCATTAATATTAGAGTAATATTATTTATCATTAGCACAAATGCATTATAATTACGTGCCAATAGAATAAATCTTTTACATTATAAAAAATAAAAACAATAAGTAAATAAATAATATATTTTTGGGAAATTAGGCTAAATGACCGTTCTTTATCCACAACAAAATTTTGGTCCTAACTTTTCTAAAATTAGGAACATGGCCAATAGAGTTAAGAAGCAGATCTTTGAATTTTTTTTTCTTTTAAAATTTGCCCTAATCTACCCTCAAAGTTAAGGAGTAGATCGATTTGTTATCTTTGCCAGAGTTCTCGCAACCAAAAGGTCTATGACGACTGGTGATTGCAGATCAAAGAAATCGACGTTTGTGACAGGAAAGAAATCAACCTTTATGGCTAATCACAATGACATCTTCTCCAGCAACGACAATATCTTCTCCAACTAGAAAATTTCCATAGTAGTGTCGTCTTGATGGGACGACGATGAGAATCGAGAAGCTGATGATTAAAGATGCATAGGTTGTTGGCGCTCGATCTCTAGAGTCTATCCTTGCCTCTAGTTTCAGCTCTATCGATGAATTCCAACGACACCCTAGATTCGTGAGAAAGAGACGATTGCTATGACGACGGCCTAAAGGAGATCGTCAAGGGGATTCATGACGTCCCGAACAACGAGGAGACTACTTGCAGTGAGAAAAGGGAGAGAGAGAACATGAATATTTGGTCTTTTTTTGTTACGGGTCATCACTATGTATTTGGGTGTACTGGATTTTGTCATTGATATACTATGGTCTATTATTGATGTATTCGGTTTTTTAAAACTAATATATTATAGTTTATCAATGATACACTAGAGTTTATAACTAATGTACTAGAGTTCATCACTGATGTTCCAGAGTTCACCACTGATGTACTGTAGTTTATCACTCATATGCTATAACAATGAAGGTTATTTTTCGCATTTTGATTCCTTAATTAATAAGGAGAGGTTGTTTCTCTAATATGGAAAAAATATGATCGTTTATTTTTAAAAAGGCTTTTTGCCTTTATATCCTTATATTTTCAAACACAAAAAGAAGAGACTGGCTTTTAGAATCCACATTCTATTAGTCACCACCACGCTAATAAATATCGTGTCCTTATAATTTAGAAGGGGGCAAAAATCTTTTAACCAAAGCAAAATGAGATTATGACACAGAGAAAGACATGTCCTTATTAGGCGTTCATACGTTTACGTGTATACAAATTAAAACTAGAGTTTTCTTCTTTCTTAAATCTTGTATTTTGTTCACAGTATTAAATATTGTGATCTTGGAATGCCGGCCATTGCACGACTATAGATATTCTCAATTAAAAATGATAAATTATGTATTAACCTATCTGGAAAGCCTTTCTTAAACCTGGTTTCATTCTCTGAATGAAATAATTATAACGTCTTTCATTAATAATCTCTGGTTTTTTTTATTTTTTAATTAATTGTGCTTGATTTGTTCTGGCCTGCAGTAAAGTACCGATCACCCCTCCGGTCACCATATGATCTTAAGAAAGGCTGGCACTTGGTCCCAGCCAGCGAGCTATTCAAGGAGGCTGAGAAAATCCATGAATTTTTTCTATTTATTTTCACATAAAATTAGTTGTCCTAAAATCTTACACTATTTGAGCTAAAGAGTCACTACAAATAACTAGAATTTTAGTCACAATAATTTTTAACAAAACTTTTAGTTACAACAAGATGTTATAACTAATATGTATTTAGTCATAACTTTCAGTTCAATTTTTATTATGACTAAAACTTTTAACCACGAGCTTCTTAATCATAGAAACATCCATGGCTAAAAATCACGTGGTTAAAAGTTTTAGTCACAATAAAAAGTGAACTAAAAAGTATGACTAAATGTAGATTAGTCACAAAAAAAATTGTGGCCTAAAGTTTTGTCAAAAATTATTTTAAGTAAAATTCTAATTTTTTGTAGTGAATAGAGACCAAAATAACATTTTTTTTATTCGGAGGGATTTGAATTTACGTCCTTAATATTAAATTATGTTCTTGACGGTATAATATTATCCTCACAGTAAGCAATAATGATAGTGCAGAAATAAGAGAAGTGATTCACTTTTAATGGAAGACTAGGTCCACTAAGGTTGATATGGGGCCAGGAGGATTTCACTATATAAAAGTTAATTATGGAGAGCCTAAATTGCCAACAAGAATGGACTTAGTGCATTTTAAGAGTCTAATTCCTTATTTATTATAAAGTTTCTAATGAGATATGTACATATATTTGAATTAAAATTAGCCCTAGTTTCCCTTTTTTGAAGTTTCTTTATCACATAATCAGTGCGGTACTCTTTCCCTTTTAATTTGAATTTGAATAGGGAAAAGACGAGGTCCTTAACAAAAATCCCTCAGGTTCCATTCAAACCCCTCCAAATGGTTATCTTGACGTCTGTCTTCTCACTTTAGACTAACTGCTAACGGCCTTTACTCGACATGATAGTGCCTTTTTTTTCTTTTTTTTTTGAGTTGAATCTAGACTTATTGTTAGATTTCCCTAAGAAAAGATCCTCATGTAATTAATTTTAAGGTCATTCGCAAGAATACTCGAGCATGTTTGGTTTTATGGAGTGGTCATTTAAACGAAATGACAATTTTTAAATTCGGTCATTTTTATGTTTGGTTGAAGAAAAAAGGACGTAGGATTAACTATTCTTAAAAAAATTGTCATTAATCCACCAAAATCAGAGTCGTTCCTAAACTAAGTGGACCAATCAATGATTTTTTTTCATTTCAAAATTGATTGTAATTAAAATTGTTAGGTTTTTGTTGGCATATTTGGCAACGTTATTTAAGAAATTGAAAAATCAAATTGGAGATCATACGATACAGATTAAACTAAAGATCCTGGTCAGAGGAGAAATCAAAGTGAATATAAGAATAAGCATTAAAAGAGAAAATCCTAGTTTAATTAATTGGTCTTTAATTAAATTCGGTCAATATTAAAAACGGATCTTTCAGAAATTATTTCTTTCCAAATTACCTCTAATAATTGATAGTAATTGATACTTAATATGCCCTTTGCAATAAGCTAATATAAAACTTACTTAATTCTTATTCTATTAATCCTATTGGAACTCACTTGTTAGATCTTAGATCTTTCATGGGAAGATGAAATTCACGATGCTTTTGTATATTGTACATAATATATTTCTATTTGTTTATAAAAGTTACGCTCATTTTGTTATTATGGGTATAATAAAAAGTTGACCAAGAAGCTAGAATATTAGTTCTATGGAAAAAAAAAAAAAAAAAAAGAAAAAATCATCAGATATGTATAGGAAAACAAAGCCTAAGAGGCAAGAGGCCTTGATACCTATTCGACGCCCTGAAGCGCACCGTTTTGGGAATACTTATGTAGCAAAAACGACAAGCAGTAGTTTAGCCACAAATAGCTACAAGAGTTCAGTAAACATGTCGACATTTCATCAAAGGAAAATAAAGCACGAAGCTCAACAATCTAAGCGTAAGTTAAACTTTTCTACCCAAAAAAAAAGTAATTAAATAAATAAAAACAGAAGAATGATTAAAAAAAAAAGAAAAAAAGAAAAGGGTAAGTCAAACGACAGAAAACCGGTGAAGACGACACCCTGCATCAGTTAGTGCTTGGTGTCTCTCACTTTTGAATAACGTGTGGAGTGAAGTCACAGATACACCAAATAATGCGACAAGTGAAAAGTCATTTTATCTAGCACCAATTTGGAACATGTACTCCATATTAATATATTTTACTCTAAATTAAGATCTTATAAATATTTGTTTTCAAGATTTAAATAAAAGCCAATTTAATTTATCAATTGATAGAAAGTGCATGCATATAGTACTAAAACTACAAACTTGATGGGCAATACTGATGGGCATGGTAAAAAATAAAAATAAAAATACTTATGGACTTCATTTACCACTGATGCTGTTGTAAATACCATTAGCCTCGGGAAAGCTTTTGAAATTCAAAGTATCTATACATATATAAAAAGAGCAAGTTCAGTTTCGTCCATGCTCTTAAGTAGGCCACGTGTTGATCTCGATCTTTTTTTCTTTTTCTTTTTTCAAAAACTTGTTCTCTTTTCTTCTCTTACATTTTTTTCCTTTTTTGATCTATTTACTTTAATTTTTAATCAATTATTCGCAAATGCTCCTTAGCATTTTTTTTTTTTGTTTCACAAAATTTTTCTTATAATACAATAATGGGCGTCTACATCCAATCCGTTTGTTGTGAGAGAATTGGAAGGAAAGCTTGCTGCTTATATAAAACATTGCAGATATATTACGTGTATA
>CAMOHE010002877.1:0-10135 GCA_946598075.1 Artocarpus hirsutus
AAGTTTTAAGAATATGTTTTATGATAATTTTTAAAGTTTGTTTTTACATGTTGTTTTCTCATGAAAACTCTTGTTGCAACAAGAAAGTTTAACAAATGTTTCAATGATGAGGTATGTTAAAAGTATATCTATATATATGTATCACTTAATTAAGTGTTGCACACCCTATGTTTATGTTTATGATGTCCCGAAGGTTGGACTTGTCATGTTTGGTTTGGGATTAGCTACCCCTCTCCTCTCATGACGGCGCGCCTATGATGATGATGTTTATGGTGCAACACTTAGGCCCCAAAGATAAAATGAATGAAGTTTTTATATGGATAATGATGATGAAAGATATGTTCTATATAAAACTGTGCCAAGTGCACTATTATGTTAATGATGATTATAATTATGATGTTTCACAAAGATGTTCATAAAATGTTTTATGTTGTGAGATAGGAGAGTGTACTTACTAAGCTTTTGCTTACTTAGTTTATAATCATGTTGCAGATAAAGGTGAGAGGACCATGGAATAGGTGGAGGGTGAGGACGGGCGTGTGAGCTATGTACGATAGATCGGAAACGGAAAAACGCCAAGAAAGAATATATTTTTTTTGAACTATGTTTTTATTTATTTGAATGCTATAATTTCCGCACTAGTAAGTAAAAAAAAAAAAGACTTGTTTTACATTTATTTTGATTTTTCAAAAGTTCAGTCTACCAAACTGTTTAAAACAGATTATAAAGTTTGTTTTGAAATTTTGTTTAAATTATGGTTTTGTTAATTTGGCATTGATAAACCATGAAAAAAAAAATAAATTTGAAATATTTGGAATATTTAAAAAAAAAAAATTTGCATGCATGGATCTTGGGACATGTTTGTCAAATTGTGTCTAAATTTAAGTAGTCTATTTTATCAATAATGATAACAAGGATGAAAGTAACAATTATTATGACGTCTGTAAGGGGGCGTTACAATATGTTTATAAATAATTTTAATCACAAAATTCATTCTAAAAACTAGCATTTAAATGGTAGATTAAAAGAAAACATAATAGTCTATGATCATTAGTTTAGCAGAAAATATAAAAAGAAAATATGATAGTCTTTATAGTATCATAGAAATTTTTTTTATTGTAGGACGAAAAAAATAGAACAAAGATTCAAAATATTTTAGAAAATATGGATTATATAAAATCTCAAATTAGTACAAGATAACAAAAAATTATTACAACTTAGAAAAAGATTGATAATAAAAAATACCCTAGTAAAAAGATACTAGAGAATTGATAACAACCATGAATCTATCTCATCAAAACCTAGAGATTATTAGAATAAGCCAATAACAAATTAAGAGAAATAGAAAATGATGCTAGAGAAATCTAGCACATCCAAAATCAATTAAAAGATGCATTAGAAGAAATTAAAGAATTAGTATTAGGATAAATGAATATAATATGGCCTTAAAAAATAATTAGAAGTATGCTATAAAGTAGAAGGAAAAAGTTCTTTTGAACCTCGGTCAACATCAGATTGTGTTATGGTATCCCAAAACAACTCTATTATAGAATTACTAATAATAGTAATGGAAAGATTAAATAAAAATGAAAGAGAAAAAACAGAACAAAAAGATTATTCTAATACATTAGATGAATCTCTATACAATTTATAAATCTAAAAATATTAGATAAAATCATAAAAGACATTTGACCATAAGAAAACCAATCTTCTAAAAACATTTGACCATAGGAAAACCAATCTTCTGAAATTTTAGCTTTGAAAAAATGAGTCTCAACATTAAAGAAAACCCAAAAAGTAGAAAGGATAGTTAGTCTAGACAATAGGGTTGTTCAAAAATAAAAGCAGAGAAGGATATGAATTAGAAGAACTACTAGAAATTGATCAATAATTAGAAACATATACAAATATAAGACTTATAGGGTATTTGGTATGGTGGTTAGAACTATTGGTTAGAACTGCAAACACTATAGCATGTGAGAGCTTTACATTGTAGCATTTTTTTTTTTGCTTTTACTATAGTATGTAAGAGTTTCACAGTGTTTCTAACTGAATAATTGGTTAGAACCAACTAATGCCAAATTTGCTGTTAATGTTGTAAGAGTAGAAAAAATATACAAGATAAATTCCAAAAAGAAGGACTCCAGATTAATTATGTCACAAAGAAACATAGCATAGCTTGTTCTCACAACCTTGTTAACTTAACAATTGATTAGTTCAGAAACTATAGAAAGCCTTAAAAGAAAGAGAATGACAAACAACCATTTAGGATTTTTTGTTATAGGAATAAAAACTCTAGTAAAGAAACATACAGGAACTAAAACATTAATAGTACTATATGATGATAGATAGAATAACACCATGAACGCTATAATTGTAACGCCCTCTTACAGACATCATAATAGTCGTTACTTTCATCCTTGTTATCATTATTTATAAGATAAACTATTTAAATTTAAACACAATTTGATAAAAATATCCCAAGATCCATGCATGCAATTTTTTTTTTGAAAATATTCCAAATATTTCAAATCCTTTTTTTTTCATAGTTTATCAATGCCAAATTAACAAAACCACAATTCAAATAAAATTTCAAAACAAACTTTAAAATCTGTTTAAACAGTTTTTTAGACTGAACTTCTACAAAATCAAAATAAATGTAAAACAAGTCTTTTTACTTAATAGTGTGAAAATTAAAAATAAAATTAATAATAAAATCATGGTTCAAGTAATTAAAATTTTTTTTAGCGTGATTCCGTTTCCAATCCAACACTCCTAGCACACACGCTCATCTCCGTCCTCCACTTATTCCATATGCATTTTACCTTTGTCTGCAACATGATATAAAAACTAAGTAAGCATAAGCTTAGTAAGTACACTTTTCTATCTCACAACATAAAACATTTTATGAACACCTTTATGAAACATCATAATCATAACCATCATTAACATAATAGTGCACTTAGCACAATTTCACATAGAATATATCTTTTATTATTATTATTCGTATTAAAAACTTCATTCATTTTATCTTTGGGGGCTCAAGTGTTGCACCATAAACATCATCATCGTAGGCACGCCGTCATGAGAAGAGAGGGGTAGCTAATCCTAAACCAAACATGACAAGTCCAACCTTTGGGACATCATAAACATAAACATAAACATAGTGTGTGCAACACTTAATTAAGTGATACATATGTATAGATATACTTTTAACATAGCTCGTCATTGAAAAGTTCGTTACCCTTTCTTGTTGCAACAAGAGTTTTCATGAGAAAACAATATGTAAAAATAAACTTAAAAATTATCATAAAACATGTTCTCAAAACTTTTTCATAAACTTTTATCATGTTGTAGGTAAGAATGTACTTACTTGACTTGCTTACTTAAACCTCATCTTAGATGACGTCGTCGCGGTCTCGATGTGCTCATTTCTTGGTGTGTTCATGTCATACATCCATATACAAATACAAATAAATTTCATTCTTATTAAATCATCCAAAGCCATATGACATCATTCATACTTTTGTCTCAAGAATTACAAAAACACACATACACTTTACTACCTTATAAATATTCATGCAAAAACTGTAATACCAATACCTGCCTGACCCTTATCTATTCATAATTCAATAACTCACAATTCACACACAATTAAAGCATGAGACTCTAAAGGGACAAAGCTAACATATAAACATAATGTCATGATTTTTCATTGGTCATAACAATTCCATTTGATGACCAAAACAAGTCACACACTTTATAGCATAAAATCTGCCAACAATAGTTAGGCAGTGAACAATCCTATCTGACATTCATATAATAAAATATCTATTTCACAACATAATTCCAAAAAAATCCTACATGTAATAGACACCTAAAACTATAACATATCTTAAAATTAGCTTCAAATAAATTTTCAACAATTTAAAACATGCATTAGAATTCAAAGACAAAATAAACCTTAAACACATAGGGCAATGAGCAATACATGTTCATCATAATCAAATAATTAAATAAAATTCTTTTGACCCTAAAATTTTTATGACAACCTATAAATATCTCATAGTATCATTGAACATCACCTTATCATGTAATAACATCAAGAAGTTCAAAATCACAATTTATGAACTTAGGGCATAATTCCCAAAAGTAGGCAGAGTGACCTTTATTTACTTAAAAATTCATAATAATTTCATCTTAGTAGGAAATTAGTTAAAACCAATGGCATTAGAAACTATACTAAGAAACAAAGAATTTGATATATTATGTGCATATTTTGACAATAATTTTCATAAATAAAAAGTTCTCAAAATTCAGTCTAAATTTCAGGTCTGTGTAAAACTACACAGCTTTAGTGTCAACTTTGAAAAATCATAACTATTTAAGAAAAACTCCAATTCAAGCGATTCAAAAGCCAAAATAAAGCTCAAGATGTCTAGTATTTGAGAAAAATATAAGAGAAATATAAACAGAGTAATATAGAATCAAAAATTACTGAAACATGACTGCTGTCAAGTGTTGGTATGAAAAGTAGGCTTAAGGAATAAAAAAAAATTCAATACCAATTCATAACCCAATAAAACATCAATTAAAATTGTAAACACATAATTAACATGATACCAATTGATAATAAAAAATATCCATAAAGATCTACATAACAAAATATGAAAATATATGATATCTTTAATCTAGGGTTTAATGAGAAGTTAATCAAAGCAACCAAATTATCAACTCTTTTCAATCGCCAATTGACATGAAATATATACAATAAAAGAATCCATGTGATGATAGTAATAATTCTAAGACTAACACAATACACCAAAACATCAAACAAATATGTTAAATAATTGATACACTTACCAAGATGAATGAAATTAGGAAGATTAGAAATCTTGATAAAGCCAAAAAAAATCAAGCATGAAACCAATCAATGAGGAAGGAATAAAGTGTGATCTAGGGTTACTAACAAGAGGTCTTTATATAGATTTTATGTGGAGAGTAAAACCCTAATCCTAATCTAATTTAGTTTCCCCTTTTTTTTTCTTTTTCTTTTTTTTTCTTGCACTGCTACTGCTGCCGTTTCTTTTTTTTTTTCTTTTAAACATAAACATATATACTTATATAATATAATATAATATATAATATATAATATAATATAATATAAATAATAAAATAATATAATATAATATATATATAATATATTATAACATAAATAACAATATTAACATACGGTTATATATATTATAATATAATATATTATAACATTATATAATATAATAATGTAATATAATATAATTATAATACAAAATTATTTATACACAATAATAATATTTACCCTATGACCCAAAAATAATATTAGACATATAATTATCATGACATCATTAATATTATAAAAATAAAAAAAAATATGCAACAACATTCATGTCATCATCAAGAATTTAACTTTAGGGCATACATAACTCTAGAGCATTATAAAGATTATAAATTTATGGCAAGTTGAAAACTCTTTTAGAAAAGAAATACTTTAAACTTATCATCATTTTTGACATGAACATCTTGAGTACATCAGTTCATATGACCGTCACCTGTCATCATACTCAAAATAAAATGGTCAGTAACATTAATCATAAAAAAATTACTTAACATTGTTATTTATTTATCATTAACTGTTACATGAAAAATGGCAGGTATTATAATTATAGCTAGTATAGAAGTAGATCTTAATAGAAATATAGGATTATTTTACATAGCATCAGATTATCTTATTAACAATAGAGAATTAGGAAAATTAAAAGTTCATATATAGAGTAAAGGAATTGAAGATTTTAATAAAAATTCAAAAAATATATTAATAACAACCAGAGTCATTGGAAAAGCTAGTACTACCTCAGACTTTAGAAGCAAAGTTTTTAGTGAAAAAACAATACAAACCCTTAAAGCAAAAGGAATTAGAGTGATACCAAAGTAAAAATATCAGGAGAAAATCTAATAGGAACCAATTGGAATTTATCAAGAAGAATCAATATTAAATTGAAAAAAAAGTAAGAAATATGATAGTAATAAATGAGAATTTAGCATAAAATTTAGCAAATATAGCAAAACAACTGCCACTAGCCCTGAAGAAAGTGAATTAGATGTAAAAGAATAAAATTAGGGACAATCTAGAATGGAATCCCCTTCTTCATAGAAGAAGAAATGTGGAAAGAAATATCTACTTGGAAAATAAAAAACCTAGAAGAACCTTGTGAAACAATAGAAGAAGTGTTAGTAGAGGAATCGAAACCAGACAAAAAAACTAAGAGAGAAGAAAACTTCACAAAAACCTCCAACCTTAATAGAAATAGCATGACCAATCAACCTTATAAAGAATCCTCAATTTACCCCAGAGAAAACATAGAAGGAAGAAACAAATATAGAAGAAAAAAATATAGATTTAGAAAGGTTATCAGAACCTAGAATAGCAAACCAACAAGGATTTCTCTTAGAATTAATTTGTGATCCTCAGCTTTGGACATTAGGAATAAAACAATGGGCAACGAGTCTAGTTTTAGCTTTCCATCATTCTAATAGTAGATCAGAGTTTACAGATGCCTAAAAGATGTGGGAATAGTGTAAAGCATACTTAGGAAATCTAGCCAGCATTCACCTAAATAGATATAAGAAAAGATGCCTAGTAGAATACAATACCAGGTTAGTTGCAATATTAAGCATTCAAAGCTTCCTAAACCTAATCAAAGAATTAGTTTTAGCGAGTTTTAGAAAAGAACAATTCATTCAAAATATATCAGCTAGATAATTAGAACAATTGACTTGTCATAATCTTAGAGAAATTGTCAATTTTAGTAAAAGATATTTATAATTATCTACTAAAACAAGATAAAGTTGTGATCTAGGAATAGCTTGGTAATGTTAAAAATACCAGGTCGAGTAGGAGAAAAATCACTACAAGAGTGGAATACTAATATAACTAGTGATAATACTCAGGCGGAATTTATTTAATGGAATAACATATGTGATGTCCGGTATTCTCCCATACTCATTGGCAAATAAATTGCATGATTTCATGACATTAATTGTATTATAAAATGTTTCATAATCGTTTGTGATGTGTTTGATTATATTAATAGCGTATATCATTTTCAAAAGTATGTTTCAACAATTTCATTTGAATGTATAGCTAAATGACTTGGGATTTCCTAAAGATAGATCTGATTTAGGAAAAATGGAAAAGTGAATTCTAATTGTGTTTGATATACAAGTAAGGAATCTCTTAGAATGTTATTAAGAAAGATACAAGGTTTCTTATAAGAGGATGATATGTGTTTTGGTGGTAAGTTTACCTTAAAACCCTAAATAAGTGACCTTTTTAGTATTTAAGTTTACAAACTCAATATTGAGTAAACAATCATGTTATCCAATGTGTGATAAAGTTTTTGGTGAAAACTATCAAAGTTTAGAAACTAGTTTTTTCAGTGTACTAAAAATTTGGTGTGAGCAAGTATACCTAAGTTAGTAAGTTAAATAAGCGGCTATGATTTAACTTTTAATTAGGGTTGTGTATGAATGTTTTAGACACTAAACAGCTAATGTGTAAGCTACAAAAGAGTGACACTAATCATGCTTATAAGAGAGTACTTAAGTGTTAAGTAATTTGAGGTGTGTGTGTGATACTTAAAACAAATTAGCCAAGTGGGTGAGCTCATTTCAATTCACTTTCTCCTAGGTGCTACCTTCTATAGAGAAATATGCCATTTCTAGCTAGGTTCAAGATGATAAGCCTATCTCTAAGTGTCTTGGTCAAGGTTTAAGTGGTGATAAGAGAGAGAAACCAAAACTAGTCAAGATAAGCTTGATTGTGTGGTTTTGAGTTTCAATCTTTTAAGATAGGGGATTAACTGACAACTGATTCTTTTGAAACATTCTAGGCTTTTTTTAAGTGCTTATAAAGATCATAAGCCTTGGTTTCATTCTTTTGAGGTGGAAAAAGTGAAATTGGAGGTGAAGAGTTCAAGTTGCTTTACTAAGGCTAGAATTTATGAACTATTTTTAGGTTTCTTTCTTTGGTTATATAAACAGAATTTGAGACATAATATGAGCATAATTTTGATGCTATTCAAGGTTAGGAATCATAGAAAAATGATCTAATAAAAAGGGATTTGCTTGTTGGAATGAAAATTTTTGGAATTGTGTGAATTTTAGAGAATTTGGGGTTGATTTGTGGTCTTGTGAATGCCCTAAACTTTTGTTTTTGTTTGCAAGTTGTTTTTATGAATTTTAAGCTTTGGGAGTGTTAAAAATTAAGGGAAAAAGCTACCTGAATTCTTAGAAATAGTTTTGAACCATTTAGAAACCAAAAGTCCACTTTTGCCCTTAACAATAACTAGTTTTTCCATATTACCAATATTCATATTTTTTTATACTTTAAGGGACTTTTAGAATTAAGTTTGATATTTTATTGTCTACATCATATAAATTTATGAGTTTTACGAAAATTTCTATTCTTAGTAATATTTTTATAAGCTAAGTTCTTTAGTTTCTAGGAAATACATAGAAGTATTAAGAGCTTTAAAAGCAAAACTTTTAGTTCTAGTTTTCACCATCTTTCTTCCTATTTAATTTGGTTGTAGCTTAATGGATTTATTGAGGAAACTACAAAGTTATGAATGACATATTTATGGGGGCTTAGTCTCTCTTTTGTTTAAGTTTGATCTCAAACTTAAAATGAGCTCCTTAACACTTTAGTAATTAGTATATGTTTAATGGGTTATAACAAAATATAAATACCTATTTTTAGAAGGATTAGGCACCAGATATAAAAAGGAAAACCTTGACAATAATTTACATTATTCCTTGATACAAAGTAAGTAGAATTTCACCTGTATCATCATAAATATTGTGCATGTTTGTATGTATGGTTATGACTTTATGAAGTACAAGTAACATGAGCACTTTTTGATTTCAAGCATTTTGCAAGCATGCATTATATATTAAAGACATTGTACCTAAAGTGTTAATTTAAAAGCTGAAGCATATAGAAAGAAGTTTTATGAGATTTTATAGACTACTTGTGACGTGATGGTATATTTAATTGAATTAGTCACAATGGAACTATATCGTCTTGAAGGAGGCTTGCAATTTTGATATGTTGTCTTGATGGAGACTTATGGACCTTATTATTATCTCGATGGAGATTGTGTCGATGGGAATTTGTGGTGTGGGAAGCCACACGACTGCATTAGTGGTCCAAAAGAATTGATGAAAGGAAACCTATCCATTGTAGGAAGCCCTAAAGAAAAAAAATCATGCGCACATTAAGTTTTATGCAAAACAGCTACAATGTAAGTTTCCAAATAAAAGAAAAGCATGACTTATATGGGATCATTCATGGCATAGTCATTCTTCTGACCATTAATTCTACTTACTGGAGATAAGCTCACATAGCTATAGTGATGTAGACAAGAACAATTCTTAACATCAACAATAGGATGCTAGATAGTTGGCTAACGCTCTCCTCTAAATCTATAGCTTTGTGTAAATGGACAAAGTTGACCTGTTTTAAGACTTTTCATTACTGCTTCTTTTGAATGCCTTCAGAGGCTGTAATTATGACATGGCTGATTTCATTTTGAGATATGTATTATATTGTGAATATAACATCAGCTGGTTTAAGTTTGTAAAGTAAAGTTATACTCTAGTTATATAAAGAATTTCAAAGGTTCAAATTTTCTCATATTTTTATATTAATTTTATGTGCTTAATATTATAATTGTAAATAATTAAGAATAATAACAGTTAATATCAGCATGTTATGTATTTTAAACTTATATTAGATGGGTGTTACAACATATACGTTTCACATTCATAGAAACATATGTATAGGAGTAGTACAGCAAAAAGAATTAAAGAAAGGGAATAAAGGAGAATATAGTTTTTTGTAGTAATATATATATATATATGTATATACCAGAATAGGAAAGTCACATAATAAAAGAATATCTAGGAGGAAACATTCTAAATCTTATATTAGATGTGTGTTGCAACATATACGTTTCACGTTCATAGAAACATATGTATAGGAGTAGTTCAGCAAAAAGAATTAAAGAAAGGGAATAAAGGAGAATATAGTTTTTTG
>CAMOHE010002877.1:10505-21725 GCA_946598075.1 Artocarpus hirsutus
TATATATATATATATGTATATACCAGAATAGGAAAGTCACATAATAAAAGAATATATAGGAGGAAACATTCTAAATCTTATATTAGATGTGTGTTGCAACATATACGTTTCACGTTCATAGAAACATATGTATAGGACTAGTACAGCAAAAAGAATTAAAGAAAGGGAATAAAGGAGAATATAGTTTTTTGTAGTAATATATATATATATATATATGTGTATGTATATACTAGAATAGGAAAGTCACATAATAAAAGAATATCTAGGAGGAAATATTTTAAATCTAGAAGAATGACCACGTTTAGAAACAAAAATTTTAGGAAATATGAGAAAAGATATTAAAAAAAAACTAAACCAAATAAAAATATAAAAAGAAGTGTATATGTTATAGATGTGGAGTTCTTAAACACTTTACACCACAATTTCTCAAAGAGAATGATAGGAAAACAAGAATTAGTTAGATTAATTCAAGATGTTAGAGAAATTGAATACATTTTACCTATAGAAAACACTTCAGACTCAAACTGGGGAATTTATAGCATTTATTCAGAAGAGGAAATTAATTTTGGATTAGAAGATGATAGCAATAATGGGATCGAAATAACCTTACAAGTCAATTAAGTAGAATTAGTGTATAACTATAGTTAACATACAAACTATTTTCCTATGATTATTAAATATAAGGATCTAAAACATTAAATAGAATTTAACAAAGGAAGATTAGAAATCCCTTGCTCAAAGTGTTAATGTTACGCAAGATTTGAGAGTAGACGACAATGCACCATCTATAGTCATGAATATTGTTTCAAATGTCTTAACGGACTAGAAATAAAGCCTCCAAATAAAGCTCCAAATTTAGTCATAGAAAAGGTAGATTATGATTACCAAAGACCACAAATCGAATTAGAACATATTAGATTAGAAAATGAAAAATTAAAATTTCAAATAGAAAAGATGCAATATGAATTTCAAGTAGAAAAAGAAAAAAATTAGAATAGAAGCATTAAATCAAATAGGATCAGATCAAGGATATAAAGATGAAATTGACAATCTTAGATATCAAGTTAAGAGACTACAAGAACAGCTAGAATAGAAAAGTAATAAAAATGAAGCTAAATGACAAAGAGAAGAATATTGCCCACCAGAGAGTCAAACCATAGATAGCTAGGAAGAAATGGAAAAATTAATTAGTATTGCTAAATAACA
This sequence comes from Artocarpus hirsutus, assembly GCA_946598075.1. Lineage (NCBI taxonomy): Eukaryota > Viridiplantae > Streptophyta > Magnoliopsida > Rosales > Moraceae > Artocarpus > Artocarpus hirsutus. The sequence goes on from CAMOHE010002877.1 coordinate 11,712, forward strand.
GGTTCCAATACAAAATGGTATTAGAGCAGTGTTATATTTCCAAACAAAACTACGCTAACAACATATATATTTATAGACACGGTAGCACCAGTTGTCACCTAGATATAAAAAGAAGAAATTAAACCAAAATATGGAAGAATTGTAGATGATAGCATTATAAAATATGAAGTAGCTCTCTTTGATTCACAAGTAGAAATAGATAATGAAAATACCCTCTGCCAAAAACATAATTAAGAAAATTTGCAACAGACAGAAAAACTTAAACTAATTTTAATTTATATATATATAATATAGAGTTAATCACGTAACTATACCTTCTTATTTCATTATTTCTTAATTTATTCCTTATTTTCAGAAACTATAAAAGTATTATTTGAATTTAAAAAACTTACTTTGATTTTATCCCTTGTAGACTTTTTTGACTTAAAAACAAAAATACCCTTGAGTAAACTTAATTTGTTTCTGAAATATATATTTCTTTTTGAAAAAAATTAAAAAATATATTTTAAAATTAAAAAAGTCATAAAACTTAAGATCTTTTTTTCAAATTTGAAGTTTTGTTTTAGGTTTTTTTTTTTATGTTTTTAATATATATAAAATGTTCATTATAACTATTTAAGGGTAGCTATGTTATTTTGGTCAATTTTATATTCATGGGGATGAAATTCAAATAAGTTTTGAAAATTTCAAGGATACTCTTGTAGTTTCTAAAAAAAAAAAAAAAAAAAACAAATTAAGAAATAGATAAAACCAATTAATACAATTATCTAATTAACCCTATATATATGTGCATATGTGCAATAGTACATTTAAATAAGAAGTAAGGAAAAAAATAGTAGTAATTAATTTACTTAAAATAATATATACATTAGTAAACTTAACGAAAAGCTAAGAAAAAAGATTAAATAATTTATATAAAGATTAAAACACAGAAAAAAGGAGTCACTCATTGTTAGACCTCTCTCTTCTTTTTGTCGATATTTAGAAGGATTAATATATGGTGGGTCTCATGGAAAAGCAACCCCTACCTATTTCTTGTCCATAATAGAATCTACCCAATCAAACAATAGATTCTCATGCTCTTTTCCTCAACTCATTTCCTTCCTTCCCCATATCCTTTCAACTAAGGGTATTTACAAAATCCGTCAATCTATGTAATCCGTTTAATCCAATCCAACCCACTGGATTAGATTGGATTATGAAAAATACGAATTGATTTTAAATTAGAATTTTCCTAATCCAATATACACGGATTAGATTATAAATTGAGTATCTTCAAAATCCGTGTAATTTGTGAATCATATATATATGTATTACTTAAATATTATATATTAATATATATGTATATGCATATTTCTAAACTAATATAAATTTCTAAATTATTATATAAATGTGTGTGTAGGCTACAGTAGAATTTCTTATAGTTTTATCAAGTTAAAAAAAAATAAAATCAAGCCCAAATGAAGCCCAAATCCATTCCCCCATTTCACGTTTAGGTAAATTGCATGAAATAACAGTTTCAATTCTTAATGTAAACAACTAATACACTTTCAAAAATATTTAAGCGCATATCATTTTTTGAATCATATGTTCTTTTGAAATACTTGAATTTTCAATTTTATCTCATCTTTTTTCTTCTTTTTTTCTTCTCTTTCTTTTTGTTTTGGTTTTTTGTTATTTTACTATTGTTTTGTGTTTTTCTCTATGTCATTTTACACCAAAATAAATTTCATTTTAATATAAATGGGCTATTTACTTAATATTGCTATATTTTAGTCTATTTATTTTTAATCTCGAAAAAGATGGTCTAATTCCCACCTTCTCCCCTTCGTTTAAGTTCATATATATATACACACACACACATACAGTTTTATTAAGTTTTTTTAAGTTGTAATGTTACAATTTCATTTATTATCCGACTTGCATTTGATTAGATTATAACTTGTTGGATTTTACTGATTTATATCATATTATATTATGCTTTTTTTATTCTTAGTTTTTTAATTAATTTAAACCACAATCCATGAATCCATAGATTCTAATCCGTAAAATTTGTTATTTGCGGATCATATTGGATTGGATTAGATTGGATCTCTCACAGATTTGTTTTGGATTAGGAAAATCCCAATATGATATATACGGATTGACCCTTAATATGTGGATTTCAATCCATGAACACCTCTACTTCCAACCAAAGCCACCCTGAATCCCCACTTTGAGATTCACCAAAAAAAAAAAAAAAAAAAACGAAGCTATGACTTCTCTCTTTAAGAGAAGCCAAACAACTCATAACCTGTTGCCAAGTCTACCTTAAAATTCTCCATTATATTTGTGGTTTTCCTTAAAAGAAATAATAAATGACACCACATAGTCAACATTCTTCTATTGCTAGAACTAGAATTAATGGAAGTCTTCACTAAGCATCACTTAGTAAACATTTTACAATTAATGGTGATGCATCATCCACCATAATTAGCATATATACATTTTTTTTAGAAATGACATATATACATCATTAAGCTATATATTTATTACTTTAAAAAAATTAAGCAACAATCTAGCATAGGTTCTTTAGTTTCCTAAGATTGTTTCTTTCTTTCTTTCTTTCTTTTTTCTTGCCCTTTTGCCCAAAAATCTTTTTCCCCTCATTGGATTGAAAGAATGAGGCTTAAGCTAGGATTGGCTTAATGTTTGCTTGCCATTTTATATTTGGTAATGGGAGAGTACTTGATGTGTGCCTGCTTACAAAGGACTCATAGAGTCTCCTACCAAGACACAAATATGGAATTTGTTAGACATAGTGCCCTAAGGAGTAAAATGTTGTAATATGTTTTTGGAGACATTTTTATCAATAAAGGGATTATACATTATTCATATACCAAATGTTGTCCTATTTATGGTCATTCTTGTTGAATGTATGATAAGCAAACAAAAGTCTAAGACTATTGGTCTAAACCTTTAAAACTAGTACACATGATGGAGAGATTCTGAGGAAAACATGAATTTTAAAGGTGATGGTCAAAATCATAAGATCCATAATCAAGGAAATAACATTAGGTGCTTTATTCATGCTAAGATTGTTATGTTGTCTACGTCCTTAACAGGAGATAGCTTGTCTTAATTATCAAAGTGGAACTCTACGAACAGAAACATTGGTGCATTGTCATAGGTGACGATATATTGGATGGGATATAAAGTTTAATTGATTGGGGTTAATAATTCCATTAGTGCAAATCAATTCACTTTAGACAATCATATATGTTGTGTCTTAATCCTGAAATGACTAATGGGCTCGTATTCTTGACTATGTCATTTGATGTACCAAAGGGTGGCATCTTGACTTTATGATGGTACACATACCAGTACATTGGAGACATGACTCTTGATTGTATAGACTTGTTATTCATAGATATAAAATCCATAGCTCTTTTTGTAGAGTTAATAATATTCTTTTATATGTGTTATTGTGTAATTGGAAGACTAAAATGCTCAATCTTTTGGATGCATAGGTGTAACCAAATGGTATACTATCTATGAATATTAAGTTTTCCAATGGCGAGATAATGAAATGTAAGATATGTAACACCTGCCATTTTTATGTAACAGTTAGAGATAGATATTTATCAATGTTAAGTATTTTACTTATGAAATAATGTTACTAACTATTTATTTTAAGTATGATGATAGGTGACGGTCACGTAGAATTGATGTGCTCAAGGTGTTCATATCATTTATGTTGTATACATGATAATTATTTGGTAATTAATTAATGTTTTGTTATATTTTAGTGTATGTGGCCGTTCGGTAGGCCGATCTTTTAAGTTTGATAGGCCAAATTATCCCTCACAGAATAGTAGGCTAATGGATTTAATCGGCGGGTTGAACCACATGAATTTAACAGGCCGAAGTAAAAAGTCGACAGGCTGAAGATAGATGACGAGTAATCAGTAGGTAATCACCAAAATTGTGGCATGGATGATTAATTTGATTGGATGATAAATTTTGATTGATTAGTATTTTTTTGGGTCTTTTTCCTTGTTTTATGTAATAGAATGTTTGACTTTTATGGATGATTGAATTATTTGATATGGTTTCCTATTTTGAAAATTTAAAATATGGTAAGCAGAGCTAAATCAGTTAACTTCCCCTAATCCTCTCCATTCCCCATGTGAATTTGCCTCAATTTTAGTCAAGAAATTATGACATTATAGAGAACATTGATTCCTTAGCATTATTTTCATTCACGTGAATTCCACTCTCTCTATCACACGCTTTCTTTCTCCCTCTCTCTCTAAATTATCTTAGACACTTTCTATCATTCTTCCTCCATGTTTTTCACCCCTTCTCTCCCTTAATTCTCTTGCAAATATTTTAATGAAATATTGTTTTTCTCTTGGACAAATTCAAGAGAAATTTGAGAAGAATCATTTTAAGGTAAGAATTCATTCTCTGTTTATTTCTGAAATGTATTTTCTTCTTTGATCCAACTAGTGTATTTTTGTCTACGAATTTCCTTTTTCTATGAAATTTTAGTATGATGTTCATGTGTATGTTATTTGATGTTGCTTCAAGTTTCATGTCATTTGGTGTTGTTTATGCTATGATATTAAATATTCATATTCTACCACTCATATTTGAAGTGTTGCTGATCGATAAAGCTATGTATAAACGTGGTCTTTGTTCAAGGGGCAAATTTATTTGATTTTTACGAAAATTGATAAAAGTATTTGTGGATATGTTAGGTTGTTACCTAGAAAGTTTGTAGTAATATCATGCATATTTTATGAGTTATTGAATTTTCTTTAAACTAGGTTTTTATGGCTGTGAAACTTGTAAATTTCAGACTTCTCGATTCTATGATGTTTTATTATGGCTATATGAATTTGTTTGGCAATGAATATTTTTCTAGAATTGTATTTATATGTATATAAATTGTCATAAAAATTTTGGAGTCAAAGTAATTTTATTTTATTTGTTTGAAAATGTTTACCAAAGGATGCTCACTACTTTTCAAACCTGAAGTTAGTTTTACCACTGATTTTCAAACGTATGTTTTGATTTATTTTGATTTTATTCAAAGCCAAATTTTGGATATGTTGTAGTTTATGTGTCTATTATATGTAGTATTTTTGTCAAATTATTTTATAGTATAGATAATTTATTATATAGACTTTAGTTAAAGTTGTTAACTATCAAGCTATTGCTAGCAGATTTTATTCTATGAAGTGTGTGAATTGTTTTGGTTATCAAAGGGAATTATTATGACCAATTAAAAATCATGATATTATGTTTATATGTTAGCTTTGTCCTACTAGAGTGTCATGCTTTAATTGTGTATGAATTGTAAGTTATTTTGCTATGAATTCGTAACAGCATTCTCTATTGGTAGTTTTGTTCTAATGTTTTAAAGGGTGATAAAATGTGTTATGGATTAATGTTCTCAGGAGAAGAATATATGTGTAATGTAATATGGTATTGGATGATGTCATGAAGATGAATGATAATTTTATTTTTGTATATAAAGGTATGACATGAACTTTCCAAGAGGTCAGCACATCATGACCACCACGACATTATGTAAATTAAGGTTTAGCAAGTTAATCAAATAAGTACACTCTCACCTGCAACATGATGAAATTTATAAAAAGTTTGAAATCTATGTTTATGATGGTTTTATGATGATTGCCATGATGATTATATATGATGTTTTATTATGAAAATTTTGATGTATAAAAAGTTTATGCATGTTTTGATGACAATGTATTTCAAAGCATAAAGTATATATACATATATATATGTATATATGTATCACCTAATAAGTGTTGGACACCCTATGTTAAGTTATGTTGATATTTATGACGTCATGTTTGGTTTAGAATTAGCTATCCTCTCCTCTCACGATGGTGCGCCTACAATGATTATAATAGTGCAACATTTAGGCCCCAAAGATAAAATGAATGAAGTTTTAATATGGACAATGTTAACGAAAGATATGTACTATATGAAATTGTGCCAAGTGCATTATTATGTTAATAATGTTTATGATTATGATGTTGCATCAAGAGGTTCATAAAATGTGTTATGTTATGAAATTGTAAAGTGTACTTACTAAGTTTTTGCTTACTTAGTTTTACATCATGTTGCAGCTAAAGGTAAAAAGTGTTGGAAAAATAGTACGCAGTGGAATTTTAAAATTGTTATATCAGAATATTTTCTAAAACACAAGTTTGACATGCTATAAGCAAAAATTAATCAGATTTTACTAACCTTTGAATGCCGAAGAACTCTCGTAATCCATGAAGTAACGTTCCAAAAGAGCCTTAACCAACTGGTCTTCTTTGTTATTCTCTATCCACGATCGGAGTGAGTGTGGGCTCACACATACAGCTCTTCCTCAAGGTGATTCTCCTTCCAACCAATTAAGAGAACCCAAAGCTAGTGTTCGTGATTTGTGAACAAGAGCTCTTAGGGAGTTTTAGATTCTCACCAGCAAAGTATCACTCTTAATCTCTCAATTGATCTAAATAACTCATAAGATTCACTCCCTATTTATAGAGGTTGGGTCTAGGGTCATTCCTTATCAGATAAGGTCTCAAAAACTCAAATCAGAATCAAATTTGGATCAATATCGAATGAAATCCGTGTAAAAATGCATGATTTTTATTTCGTGCATAGGCAGGCCAAACTTGCCCCATCGGTAGGCCGAACTTTAAGATCAGCATGCCAAACTACAAAAAAAAATCTCAGCAAATCTTTTATTTTTTACCTAAGATTCTATAGGATAAAGTCCCAGTTTCAATTCAAATAACCCAATAGAGAAGTTATCTAATTAAAACAACTTTATCTAGATAATCTCTAGGAAAACAAATAGATTCCTAATAATTCTACAAGTTTATCTTGATATAATTTATTCAAAATTAAATCAACTGATAAACAGACAAGAATTATCCGATCCCAATAATTCAAGAAGTTTAATCTTGAATTAATTTTGTCACAAAATTAATTCAACTAATAAACAGACATGAATTATTTGATTCTTTCAAATTTCAACCAATCTAATAAATCTGATATAAGTCACCAATAATTAAAAAAGCACGCCATATCGTTACAGGATTTTGTGAGCTAGCAAAGGGGACAAAATGGACCTATATAGTTCAAGCTCTCGATAATTATGAAACCCAATATCCTAGATATACATTTCATAATTATCAACTCCAATGCTATTCCACTAAAAGCTTGGAGTTGTACTCTCAAACTCTATAGAATTACGAAGCTCGTATAGCTAAGTCTCCATGACATATCATAGTGTACCGTAGCCCCATAGGATTATCCATAATCGGCTTAAGGACAAGTTCTGCCTTACCTTCCCCATTATTTTTATCTTACGTTCCATTATCTCACCATCGAAAAACTTACCATCCAAAGACAGTATACCATTCGGTTACACCTATGTATCCAAATGGTTGAGCGCTCCAGTTTTCCAATTACAGGATAACACATATAAGAGGATATCACTACTCCTAAAAAGGAGTTATGGATTCCATATCTATGAATAACAGGTCTACATCATCAAGAGTCATGCCTCCAATGTACCGACATGCATACCACTATTAAGATATGGATGTCACCCTTTGGCACATCAAAAGACACAAGTCAAGACAGCGGGCCTACTATTCATCTCAAGATTAAGATATAATACAAATGATTGTCTAAAGTGAATTGATTTGCCAAGATAGAATTATTAATCCAAATCAATTCACTTTATATCTCGATCCAACACATCATCACCTATGACAATGTGCCAATGTTTCTATTCACGGAGTCCACCTCCGATGGTCAAGACAAATCATCTCCCAATAGAATATAGATAATATAACAATCTTTACATGAATAAAATGCCCAACTTTATTCCCTCGATTGCGGATCTTATGCTTTAAACTGTCAACTTAAGAATCGTGTCTTCCGCATAATCTGTCCATCATATGCCCAATTCTTAAAGGTTTAGACTGACAGTCTCAGACTGTAGTTTGCTTATCATACATTCAACAAATATGAACGCAAAGAGGACAAGATTTGGTATAAATAAATTCTTTATTGATGAAAATGTCTCCAAAAACTTATTACATTTTTACTCCTTAGAGCATACATGTCTAACAAAAAGATCACGGATTAAGTGGAAGGCAAGGATGGGCATGTGAACTATGCAGGATGGATTGAAAATGGAAGACACTAAGAAAGAAGTTTTAAAATTTATAAACTATGTTTTTATTTGTGTGTACATAAATTTTCAGCACTATATTGAATTAGGACTTGTTTTAATTTGCTATTGTTTTTGCAACATATTGACCTACCAATCGGTATTAATCGGATTGCCGATGTTGGTATCGGCTTGCCGAATACCCTACATCGATTTACCAATCTTAGTGATTTAAAACTCTATTTTTGTAGAGCCTCGGACGACCTGTGGGTGGTTGAAGTTCAGACTACCAATCAAGTTCAGCCTACCGGTGTCCAGAGTTTAGCCTACCGAACTGTGAACAAAATTAAATGATGATTTTAAATATTATTTGTGTCACGCCCTAGAGTACGGGAGGTGACGTAGAGATTTAATTAAGTTAAATAGATGAAGATTTAGTTAAAAACAAGGTTTTAGAATTAAATTTATAAGTAAAAATGTGATAATTTGAAAATCGTTTAAATAGAATAAGTTAAAGAAATAAAATAAATTATCGTAATAATTAAACAAATAGAAATGACATTAAAATAATTAATTATGGGGTGGAACGCGTATGAGTCCCACTGGCCCACATATTGTGCACACACATACAGTACTGACAATATTATGATACAACCACAGTCCAAAATAAAAGAGAAGTTAAAATCTTACATGCCTTGAATTGTAATTTAACCTACCAAATCCTTCTACGGGTCGTCAGACCGGTCAGCGGACTCCTCTCCAATCCTATGCTGATATCCACCTAGGGTTAAGATTTTAAAACAGATGAAATGTGAGCGAAAGGCTCAGTAGGACTATATTTAAAATTATTCAACTTTAAAAGAAATTTCTTAAAATCAGATAAACATGTAGAAACGAACTGGAACCATCAACAAATAGATAATTAAATGAGAAATTCAATAAAATATAATCTTCCAAAAATAATTCAAATAAATCAACCATAAAGAATACCATTTTTCCTTTTTTTGGGCAAATCATACATAACTCACCACCGTAGTGGCCCAGCTGGGTTTCGGGAACTGCCCCCAAGGTCGTTCACTACACGACCCGATCTCTGATATGGCATCATGCCTAAAATATATACATATATATCTCTCTGATTCACAAAATCTCTTCTTTACCAGATATAATCATTTATATTCATTATGAAGTACATTATGAACATTTCTCAAACAACTGTTTGTAAAGATATTTAAATAGAATCATTTCCCAATCTATCATTGAAAACATTTAATAAAAATTCATTTTGGCTTAAATCATTTTGGAAATAGGGCTACCAAAGAAGAGGGGTAGAAGTCCTACCTCAATATTCGTACCGGTGTCCCACACCGTAATCCCGGTCTGCTATACGTTAGCTCCGCGGATCCACGCACAAATCCTAAATGCATAGTAACTTAGCCCATTAGCATCTAACCCGAGGTATCCTATGATACTAAATCATCTTATGATGTCCTAGTGTGCCATTTAGGTTTATAAAATCAGTGTACAAAGTTGAAATTTAAATCAGGGTTCAGAACAGTTAAAACGGGTGAAAATCACAAAATTTTCCCTTGCTCGATCGGCCTGCCGGTTCCCCTAGTTCGGCCTGCCGAACTGCACAGTTCGGCCTGCCGGAAAGCCAAGTCTGGTCGGCCGAACATTCCCAGGTTCGGCCTGCCGGTCAGATGAATCCGGCCTGCCGATCCTTTGAATCTGGCCTGCCGAACACGAAGTTCGGCCTACCGATCTGGGAAAATTCTAGAAATTTCCACGCACGGGTCTCGGCATTCCGAATTTCA
>CAMOHE010002892.1:1874-16226 GCA_946598075.1 Artocarpus hirsutus
ATAAACATATTCATAATTTTTAAATTGTGGCATAACATGTGATTTTTTCTTTTTTTTTTCTTTTTTTTTTACATTTATATAGAGTCTATTTGGTAGGGCCTTTGATTGTGTTTTTAGTCGGTATAAGAAGGTAAACAAAAGCTATAGGCTTTTAATAATCATTTAGAACCTATTTTTAAAAAAGTATAAATGAGTCAAAATCATTTTGAAATTTTTTAACAAGTAACAAAAACGTTGTAATAAAGTTTTTGATTTGTTATTAAAACTCTAGTATAAGTTTGAGTGTTTATTTGGTAAAGTTGCTAAAATTATTACAATGTAAAGCTCTCAATAGCTATTATAAAAAAATAAAAAAAGTGCTACAGTATACAGCTCTGACATGCAACAGTTTTTAAACTAAAATTTTTAGTTCCAATCACTCTCCTAAAGACCCTATAAAGTTTAAAAGTGATTTTTTGAGAAGCAACTTAACTAAAAGTCCTTTTGAAAAGCTAAAAAGTTTTAGCCAGATCATTCAAACACTTTCAAAAACAACTTTTGAACCTAACAAACTAAAGAATTTAGAAAGACCTGCCGAATAAGCCTACAATAAGCCATCAGTAACAAGTTTGAAAACACTCTGGTTATATGATCGTAAATATACAGACTTGAGCATTATAATAGCTACAAATTCTGACAGAACAACCAAAAAAATTGAAAAACTTGCAGCTTAAGAATTTTTAATTGAATCTTTTGATTCAGTGTTATAGTCATCCCTCTTTTAGCTAATTGTATTATAAAACACTCATTTATATCCATCACAACCTTGATCACGGTTGGCCTTCTAGCAGATGTTGAAAAAATTAATTTGTTGATGCAACAGAGTTTTAAAATTTTTTATTAATCACCCAGAATCTAACTTAGATTCCTATAAAATAATAAATAGAATTCTAATCAAAACGTGCTTGTTGATGCTCGAAAGCAACATATCTAACTAATCAAAGAAAAATCTCAACCTTCAGACCCTCAATGCTATGATTATTCCTTCAAGTTGTTGTTGTGTGTGTGGGTATAATTCAACGAAACTTCACCACAACTTCTTTCATTCTAGCTGGACTATATGCTTGAGGAACTATGAACAATAAAAAAGAGCGATCAAAGCCCCACCCTTTGAAAATTACACTATAACAATCTAAGATTAAATGAGGACCCAAGACCTCTATTTATAAAAATGTTGGAGGAGTTTAAAGTCTATCAAAATAAAAGGAGAATTTTCTCTCTCCTCCCTTTATAAATCATGCCTACCGATGGAACCTCATCCTCTATTATACACGTCTATATCAGATAAGGGAGATTTAAAATCTTAGGCAATCTTAGTGTAGGGTTTTGTGATTATCTGTGTTACTCAGGATAACTTCAATTCAAATAATTCATTCAAACTAGAATTCTATTAATAATTTTTTAATTTAAATATTTATGAATAGTTATTCTTTTTTCAAATTCAAACACAATTAGTATTTAAATTAATTATTCAAATCCAAATAATTAATTATCCAAAACCCCAATAATTAAATTTGAATAAATATTTTTATGAAATTAATTAAACAAGTAATTTCTTAAAATGCCCTCTAGTTGGCGCCTACAGTCTAGTTGGACTGTGCCTAGACTATGGGCATATACACTAACAAGTCTAGTTACTTGTTTAGTATAACCTTTTATATTACTTATGGTAAACCGCTTCTACACAACTTGTCAAGAATTAATGAGCTAATATTGGGATCCGATGGACATATATTTATTAAGTTCAAATAATAGAAGATGAATTAATCTATGATTAATTATTAACTTTAGCATTATTCCACTAAAAAACCAAAGACAACACTCTTGATAATATACCGTATTATGAAACTATAAAATAACAAGTCTTGTCTATGATCTCTCACGCATGTATGTATTGTTATTGGTTATCTATAATCGGATGAAGGACTTAGTTTCGTTTGCTTTTAGATTATTTTATCTCAAAGTTCCATTGTTTCACTTATTTGTAAAATTTTATTTATAACACATGAATAGAAAATCATTTGGTTACCACATGTATCCAGATGACAAAAGCCTAGACCTTTTCCAAATTTCTCGAATAATGTCTTTGGGCATATGTGTATCCTCATAGGTTATCTATAATTGGAAGAAGGATTTAATTCTGTTCTACCTTTTGATCATTTTATCTCAAAATTTCAGTATTTTACTTATTTTGAAAATTCTATCTATAACAAATATAAATAAAAAATCATATGGTTACTATATGTATCTAAATGATCAAGACGTTGTTATTTTTTCAAATTCCTAAATAATGCCTTTAGGGGGATAACATTAACTCTTCATTATAGAGCTATGGATTTCATGTCTGTAGATTATGCTCTAATCGAATATAGGTTGTATCTCCAACATACCGATAATGGAGTTTTCGATCACTTGAACTCCTGTCTTTGGCATATTAAAATATATAGGCTATAAACATGAAGTCATGAATCTATTTTAGGATTAAAATTACACATAAATGATTGTCAGAGTGAACCGAGTTTAATTGTTTTAAAAAAGAAATGTTTATTCCTGTTTTCTTCCTATGCCGGTTTTTGGTTTTTAAGAGACTTTCTTTATTATCACTCAACAAATGATACAATAAAATTCAATATGACAACCGTACACCAAAAGACCAAGGATAAGAAACGACATTCAAATATCGAACTTTGTCACAATATTACCCAAAACAATAAGCACACTTCATAATTTATTTCTCGACGAGGATGAAAATTTTAGCCCAACTTCCATTTAATTTAACTCCACGGTCTATCTTGGTAAAGGGTTGAGACCAGTATCAAAATTCAAAGTCATCCCTCTTCTTGAATGACGTCTTGTCTGACGACCATCCTTCTTTGAATCTACCTCAAGTGTCAAACACTCATTCAATTCTGTCACCACTTGATTCATCATTGGCCTCTCCAGGGAATTATGGCGTAAACAAGACATTGCTATTTCTATAGCTTTCCATGCAGAGCTGATTTGGAACTCTCCTCGTAACCTTGGATCAACAATGTTTCTAATGTCTCCTTTTTCAAGCATAAATGTAACCCATTGAGATATGTGGGTGTGCTCAATGTCGGATTTTACAAGCACAGGTCGGCTTGTGAATATCTCTAGTAGAACAACTCCAAAGCTGTAAACATCGCTCTTCTCATTTAACCAATTAGATGAAAAGTACCTATAAAATAGAGAAAATAAAATTCATTTCACATGTACATGTAGCAAGGTTCTGAAATATGTCTTTCTTGTGTGTGAAACAGGTTGATATATATATATATATATATATATATATATATATTTTATCTTTAAGACAAAATTAGTACTTTTTGTACACTTACTCCGGATCGAGATAGCCAGGAGTTCCAGCAACAACTGTTGAGACATGACTACCACCTTCAATTGGAAAAGCTCTAGAGAGCCCAAAATCTGCTAGTTTGGCTTGGAACTTTTCGTTCAACAAGATATTTGCGGTCTTCACATCTCTATGGACTATTGGTGGCTTACAACCATGGTGTATGTACTCCAAACCTGCATTGCATAATTTATATCATACATAGTTTATTATTACTAAAAAATATGGATACGAAAAAACAAACTCTGCTAACCTTGTGCAGCATCCACTGCTATTCGTAGCCTGTCCTCCCAACTCAAGGTATGTGCACTTTTCTCTGTAACCCAAATATTGTACTACTTTAGATTAATTATCGCTGAGAACAAACATAGATAAAAGGACGGGGAACATGAATTAATGGTTGTAGAATATCTAAAAGAAAGCAAGAAATTAGAGAGGAAAAAAAAGAGTCAATTCTCTAATAAGCTAAAGAAAATAATGTCCAATCTTGCATTTTTAAGCTTCTTCTCTCTATTTTTCTAATTATAATTCTTTTTCTTCCCTCTGGAGAAAGACACATGTTGATGTAATAGAAATCAAAGTAATGTAACCTGAAAGATGCCTTCCTAAGTTCCCATTAGCCATGTACTCGTAAATAAGCGCCAAGTGGTTCTCTTCATTGCAGTACCCAACAAGGCTAGTCAAGTTTCTATGGTGAACTCTCATAAGAAGTTTTACCTGTAAATTTATCCCTTCAAATGAGTGGAACATAAAGCATGTATACATGTACCATACATAAAACTTCCACAATTAATAGTATGCTAATTTTAATGTAGTGGAAATGTACCTCTGCCTGAAACTCTTTGTAGCCTTGAGCCGATGACTCAGAGAGCATCTTTACTGCCACTTGAGTGTCATTTAAATAGCCATGATAAACCGTCCCAAATCCGCCTTGCCCAATGACTTTCTCTAAGTTGTTGGTCATAATCATGACCTCAGAGTAGGTAAATTGATGGTTTTTTTGCTCCAGTGCTGACCCAAATTCTCTCATGAACTTGGGTTTATTAGCGTCCCCTATGACTCAATTATCACGGTTAGCTTTTTAATTGGGTATAGGCTCAAGTATTTACAAGAGACAAGTTCTACATGTAACATGCAAAAGTAATAGATGTAAATGCCATGTTATACCTTGGACGACTACATCATTGTTGTTGGATTGGTTCTTTGAAAGACCAAACACAAACCTTAATAATAAACATAGGTTTCATGATATCCCCTTCACTACTTGGTATATATAGGGCAGAGATGGATCGTAGTCATGTGTGTGTACCTTTTTTTTTTCTTTTAATCAATCTCCATCCGACGAGAAATGCAACCAAGAGGGCAAACAGTGTGGCAACTGATGCTATAACTGGAACAATATAATTATGTTTCTTCTTCTTTTGGTATGAAGGGGATGAGCAAAGATTTGGGTTTTCGGCAACACTAGAATAAACAAAGTTTATGACAAGGAAAAGGGAAATATGAAAACTGAGTTAGAATCATTAACATTAACATTAACATATATAATAATCTCAATGAAAAAAAAGGGGATAAATTAGGGGTTAAAAAAAAAAAAAAAAAACAGACCTTAGCAACAATGAGCCACTTTTGGATTTTTCAAAAAGGTCAACTGGAACTGAACCAGAGAGATTATTTCCTGTCAAGATTCTGCAAAGCATCACAAAATATGTTTCTTTGCTTATCAATTTACATATTAGTAGTATAGTACAGTAGCATCAATATCAATTATATATTAACAAAAAATTAAAAAAAGAACTTACAAAACTTTTAGGGATTGCATTTCAGAAAAAAAATCAGGCACTGATCCAGTTAGGCTGTTGTTTGATAAGTCCCTGGATTAATAACCATGCTTAGTTGAGCAATTTAACTCCTAGTTAATTCTTAGTAAGACACATTATTACATGTATACATATACTTACAGGAGCTCTATCTTGGTGAGATCAGATCTATAAGAAGCTATCTCCCCAGTCAGTCCACTAGAAGATAAGTTCCTAAATACATTAAAAAAAAAAAAGGGTTTTAGCTGAAAAGAAATAAGGATTACTGATATAGAGTAAATTAAATAAAATTGAGACTTACAAGGATATGATTCCAGCCGGGTCTTGATCATTAAAACTGCAATTAACACCATCCCACATGTAAATTTTGGGAGCACATGGATCCCCTTGCCAATTTTTCTTCACTCCGTACATTGACTTGATATTCATTATCGCATCAACTAACATGACAAAACAAGATAAATACGGGTTAGCTAGCTAGCTCCTACTGCTATGAGCACAAAAATTGAATAGCTGCACATTTCAATATTTATCTGATTAATTCTTTTCTATATACCAAAGACAAGCGAGTGAAATTATTATTATTATTATTATTATTATTATTATTCATAAATATATGAATCTTTTAATGTCAAGTCACTATTACGTACAAAGATTATTTTTAGCATCAGTCGAAAAACGTTGTTAATTATATAGCCAGTAACATTAAAAGAAAAGGACATTACACATACCATCTTGCTCATCTGTCTGTGGTTCTGAAAAATCCTGAATAATATAAACCTCAAGGGCATTAAGGATGGGTGGGTGGGTGGATGTCTCAGTCCGATTGAGCTGATAATCAATTCTCTCCCCACTCACAGGCTCAAGGCTATACAAAGTCGTGATCATCAAGTAGTCAGGAGAAAAGGGCCCGTTCCACAACTCCCCATTTTCATAGATGTTGAACTCTCTAGATTGGCCGGCTTCAAGCTTTTCGACCTCTGCAAAGTGCATGTAGACGTAATATTGGGCGACGGGATTATCTGGGATCATGTGGAAACTAAAGGTGCTGGCGTTTTCTGATTCTTCCATAGCAGTGGACAGAACAGAAGATGGGGCTTGGTAAGAGTTTCCAGAGTTTATGGTGAGCGATGTGTTTAGCACAAGCAGCTTGGCGAAGTTAAACGGCTGCCATATTCGATCATAGGCATCATCTTTGTACCTGCCAAAAATAGTTAATAATATGTTCATGCAACACCAAAGTTTGTAGCTTGTCAACTCTTTCTCCCTCTCAATCGTCGCGTCCTCTTTCCCATTTTTAGAAATTGAATGACGATTTTTGTGGGAGTGAATGATGCAAACTCAAGATCTCCACATATAATTATAATAAAAATATATAGCTTAGTTTTCATTTTTTTTCCCACAATTTATTTTAGAAATTAGTAAAACGGTATACTTCAAAATTAAGATTTTGTTTCAATTTCGTCCTTGGTGTTTTTTTTTTTTTAACGAAAAATTGGAATATGAAGACAAACATCTCCTTTAAGGATTTATGACAAATATTATTATTATTTTTCTTGATTTTATATATTTTTATAATCTAAAAAAAATCTAAATGCTCAACTACTCCCCACGCGATCATTGCGCAGCTATCATGTGCCATGTCTTGTGCCCAGCTCCAGGCCTAGACGCGACCCCTAGTTGCTGCTCCTGGTTTTGCGCTCCTCCCCTTGCTACGCACCATGGCTTCTGGTCTTGTGCTCTTTCCTTTGCTAAAGCGGCTCTTGGTCTAGTGACCACCTTCTTTTTAACACTTCAAATTATGTGTTATGTAATCCATCTTCGTATTAGACTTCTAGGTTTCTAATCTAAGTTTGGTCTGATGAAATTTTTGTTGTTTGATTTGGTTGTTGGTTTTTATTTATTTTTTTCTTTATGATGAAGTACAAGGATAGATTTTTAATATGATTTGATTTCTTTATTTAATGTTTTAAATATTTAAAAAAAATTTCTAGAACTACGTTTACTCTAATATTGGAGGATATTAACTTTATCCTTTTGTCTCCTCGGAATAAAATTTTCAAATCTAAAGCAGATCTTTATACTTCATAAAACTAGAGAGAAATTGTGGAAAAAAAAAGCTAGGATATATTTATGTAACTATGACAATACATCAAAAAATTTATCATCAAAAAGAGAATTTCTTTTTTTTTTTTGTTTTTGAGTAAATTAGAGAGGACAACAGGCATAAAAAATTGCTAACACATTCAAGGTAGGAAAATATATAAGGTTTGGCCGTATATATACCTGATTGGTTTATTGCTCTGTGAGCCTATATCCAATCTTCGGTAGAGAACTGATGCTTGAGCAGAAGGATATGTAGAATTCTTCAAGGGTCTGAGCTCCAATGCCGAAATAAAAGGCGTTCCATAGCCGGTATTTACCAGACACACAAAAATATAGTTTGAAGGTGGAACATGTATGATCTCCATGGTGGTGACACTAGATTCATTATCCAGTTTCACAGAACCCCACTTATTTGCTCCAATATACAGATCAAATGATCCTGGTGCTGTATTTTCGCCGTCGTAATTCCCATACATGAATCTTGCTCTGATCAAATATTTTGCACCTTTGCCTTGTGCGGGCTTTAGGGTGTAGCAGTTTTTCTCTCCACTGGGAAAGCTTTTAACAAACCAAAATTGCTGTTCAAGGGTGTCGGAATTGTAGTCAAGTGATGTTGGCTTGCTTACACCAACATGATTGTCTATGAATGCGGCATCTGAAACGTAGTTTAAGCCTGTTGTTTGGTCAGTGTAGCTCGAGTTTTCTTGGATGCCGCAGTCAATGCTGATGAAGCCTGAAGAGAAAGAAAAAAAAAATGATTAAGTTTTTCAAGGAAAGAACAAAGGGTTTTTTTTTTTTTTTTTTAACAGTATGTTCCTAACATTGAATCTGTTCAAAATTACATTTATATAATGAAAGCTTTAGGTTCTATAAAGTTGAAATTTCAAATGATAATAGCAATAATAATAAAATACGCCAAGTAAGGTGAATAGTAATTCAAGAATAGGAAAACAGAAAGATGGGAATGTTATGTATTCGAAGTTACTTCATTTCAGTCATTGAGATCATGATTTCAACGTCCGTGTGATTATTCATAGCAAAAATATCAAATATTTCGTATGAGGGTGTTCATTAATTGAAATCCGTAGATTAAGGCTAATCCATAATCCAATATATATATATCGGATTGGAATTTTTTCAATGCAAAATCATTTCATGAGATTCTCAATCCAATCTAATCTGATCTACGAACAACAACTTCTATGGATTGGAATCGGCAAATTCACAAATTAGGGTATAAATTAATTAGAAAGACTAAGAATAAAAAAGCATAATATAACATGACATGTGGTTTCATTTGGATTGGGTTTTATTTTTTTAACTTAATAAAATTGTAAGAAATTCTACCCGTAACCTATATATATATTAATGAGTAATTTATATATACATATATATCAACATATATAATTTAAGCATTATATATATATATTGGATTCATAAATTTGAAGAGACTTAATCCGTAATCTAATCTGTATGTATCGGATTGGGATTGGGAATCCAAAACCAATCCGTGATTTTTATAATCTAATCCAATCTGTTGGATTGGATTAGATTGAACAGATACACGGCTTGACAGTTTCCATGAACACCTTTAATTTTGTAGATGTGCAACGTCATTTCGCATAGGGCATTATATTGAATGTTATATGTGGAACAACAAAATTTTAAGGAACGCCTCTGAAGTAACAGCTTATAAATACTAAATTTTCAAATGATCGGTACGATGTAATTTTCCGGATCCAAAAAAAAAAAAAAAAAAAAATCCAAGCAACTTCAAATCATTGCTATTTGACTTAAACCTATTTCCTCTACAACACAATTAATTCATTAGACAACGGCTATTAGCTATACAGTTTCTAAACAGGCTACATGATGTAACATTTCTTACCTGACTGACTTTGAGCTTGAACTAGAATTGTGAAAACTAGAATGCCACCAAGACATGAACAAAGTAAATGTAATTTGAACATTTCTGTCCTCCGTAGTTTCAATTTAGTCTGTATAACTACAGATCAAAAATAAGCTTGCAGAATATATCATTTTGATTAAAGATATATATAGAATGGTAACGTGAAGGATAGGCTTGTAATTGAGGTGAGAAAATATTAATTGCATCTTCATAAGAGCTATAATAAAAAATGATAAATTGATTCCATGCTTCGTACATTTTTTTTTATATATTTAGCTGTACTTGCTGATGTACTTTTATCATCCATTCAACATTTATCACATGCCCACTTGGTTTTTGTTTACTCAAAATTGGGTACAATTCAACTCTAACAGATAATTTTATTTTTGTTTTAGGTAGATTATATGTATATTATAATTTAAATTAAAATATCACCCTTATATTTTTGGTCAGTTCTCAACGAGTATGGGACAACCATACATAAAGCTGACTTGCTATCTGATAATTTGTTGAGTCAGCTGCAATATGGTTGAGTCACATACTCGTTGAGAATTGGAAAAAAAAAAAAAAAGAATTGTAAGGGTGATATTTTAAAAATATATACATATATATATTAGATATACATAAATTCTTTACAAAACGAAAATAAAATTATCTATTAGAGTTGAATTGTACCCAATTTTGACTAAACAAAAACCAAGTGGCCATGTGATAAATATTGAATGGATGATAAAAGTACATTAGCAAGTACAGCTAATTGTATGTAAAGATATATACGAAGCAGGGAATCAATTTATTATTTTTTTAATAATAGCTATGAAGACGCAATTAACATTTTCTCAGCTCAATTGCAAGCGTATGCTTCACATTACCAATTTATATATTGTGAGTTCAACAACCAAAATCGGAGACAAAACAAAACTAGGGATTCTTATTGAACCGGAATACAATAAAATACAGGAAAGAAGGTTATAATTAAAAGACTATACTTCTCTTAATGACAAATAAATAAATAATTTGTCTAACTTAACTCTTAACACTCCTTCAAACTCATGATGCAGCTGCAGAAAGTATTGAGAGTTTGCCAGAAAACGAAAATGTAAGCAGAATGCAACTTTGTAAACAAATCGGCAATCTGCATGAATGAAGGAACAAACAGTTGTGAGCGTGCCAGCTTTATAGTGACGTTGAATTACATGACAATCAATCGCAATATGCTTGCTCTGCTTGTGAAATACTGAATTGCGTACAATCTAAATTGCACTCTTATTGTCACAATACAAAAGAGTAGGGTGATAAAGGAAAACACCCATATCAGCAAGCAACCGGTGTAATCAAATTATCTCACAAGTAGTGGAAGCCATGACATGATACCCTCCTCTGTAGAAGATCTAGAAATAATATCTTGTTTCTTACTCCACCAAGAAATGAGAGAATCACCTAGAAAAATACAAAATCTTGTGGTAGACTTCCAATCCACAGGATCGCTAGCCCAATCAATATTAGAGTATGCACATAGCTCTAAGGGAGAACTTTATGGGAGCAAAAGACTCTGAAACTAAATGCCCTGAAGATACCGCAAAATGCGAAGAACAGCAGCCCAATAATAGAGGAGATAACAAACTGATTGACTCTATGAACAAATGCAATGTCTAAGCGGGTGATAGTGAGATTAACCTAACTACCAATAACTGTGTGATATAAACTATGATTTCACAAAGGAACCTTAATCTGACATAGAAAACACCATTTTGTATTTTATACGACACGGTGCCCCCTAACAGTTTACATTGGAGAGAATGTCCATAGGATATCTCAATATCAATTGTTACCTTATTCACATGTGTATCTTATATTATGTTTTTTTGTTTCTTTTTTTTTTTCAGTGTGTATATCTTAGATTTGAGAGCATTAGTTAGAACTAATTGTTAGAATTAATTTTGACTGAAAATACTGTAGCATGTAAGAACTTTTCACTGAAGCGTACTTTTTCTTAACACTGTAGTATGTAAAAGCTTTATACCATAGCAATAAAAAATTTTAGTTATAACTCATGTTGCCAAACACTTGGTTATTTATTTTCTTCGTCTTTTTAGGGTGTCAAGAATCTTACTTGACTTTTGCATACTTGAGCAACAGACTCATGGTTCCCTAATCACAATTTAGTTGTCCTCTTTTTTTTTTTTCTTTCTTTTTTTTTTAAATCATTTAGAGCAAAAAAAAAAAAAAAAAAAAAACTAATCATTCAATCCATTCTTAGCAATTAGCTTGGCATTGTATGCAAGATAAATGGCTTCTCGCATGCAAAACCACAAGTAGGTGTAAAATAGTAGATGATGTGGGTTGCCAATATATACACTTGCATATACATATATATAATAGACATCTTTTGTTTTACTTATTGTTTTTTTTTTTTTTTCATTTTTTTTATTTTTTTAACGAATTCTATGCCCTTGTTCTCGACTGCAGGAATAATTTTTGGCAAGAGCATCTTTCCACAGGGATCAAAGAAATTGTTAATTAAGTCAAAAGATTTGTTGGTTTCTATATGATGGAAATTGAAGATATCAGATAGCTAGTCAGCTTCAATATATGGTTGTCCTATACTCGTTGAGAACTGAACAAAAATATAAGGGTGATATTTTAATTTAAATTATAATGTACATATAATCTATATAAAACAAAAATAAATTATCTATTAGAGTTGAATTGAACCCAATTTTGAGTAAACGAAAACCAAGTGGGCATGTGATAAATATTGAATGGATGATAAAAGTACATCAGCAAGTACAGCTAATTATATATAAAAATATTCATTTTTAATTATAGCTTATATGAAGATGCAATTAACATTTTCTCAGCTCAATTTCTTTTGACTTTGTCGAATTCTTTCGTCCCTGTTAAAAAATACTCATGCCGGAAATCATTCCTGCAGTCGACAATAAGAAACAGAATTCGTTAAAAAAAAACAAAGAAACAAATGCTGAAAGTAAAATTAACAAAAGAAGTCTATATATATCATGTATATGCAAGTATATATACTGGCAGTCCACATCATATACTATTTTTTCATCTACTTGTGGTTTTGCATGTGAGAAGCCATTCATCTTGCACACAATGCCAAGCCAGTTGCTAATAATGGATTGAATGATTAGGTTTAGGTTTTTGTTTTTTTTTGTGTTTTTTTTTGCCTGAATGATTTTAAAAAAGGAAAGAAAAAACAAAAGAAAAGAGGGCAACCAAATTGTGATTAGGTATGCATGAGGCTGTCGCTCAAAAAGGCAAAAGTCAAGTAAGACTCCCGGCACACTAGAAAGATGAAGAAAATAAATAGGTAATTAAAAAACATGTTCTAAGATATACACACCCAAAAAATAAGTAATTAAAAAACATAATATAAGATGTACACTCGAATCAAGTAACATTTGATAATATCCTATGGACATTCTCTCCAATGTAAACTTTAGGGGACATCGTCTTGTTTAAAGATACAAAATGGTGTTTTCATGTCAGATTGCATTTTACCATGTTGACTATCATCTTATTGTACTGTATTGAGTATCAAACTTTTAAAACGATAAAACTTAGGTCAAGAACTTAAATGCGTTTACATGCTATGTTTTAACTCCGAAGTTTTAATTGCTACAATATAAAGCTCTCATTACTATATTATAAAACAAAAGTAAGCTACAGTATAAAACTCTTACATGCTACAATATTTAAGTTTTAATTTCAAGTTATAACTTGATTACCAAACACTCTATTAACTTTAATCCACTTTTGCTTCCACCTTGACATGACTAGGATTTGCTAAGGTCGGGTCGAGGGTGGGAACCAGAATTTGAGACAAGGTAGGGCTTAAGATTAGGTTTGACATCTAGGGTGCAAGATCAAGGCAAGTGCTTGGGCCAAGGTTGGGACATGAGTGCGAGATCAAGACTAAGGTGTTCTACTGGGACTGGGGTCTAGGCCAAGGTTGAGGTACGACAACCTATCACCATAGAAACTATATATAACTTAAGATATCTATGCAGAAACTTGTTGGAAATTATGGTAGATATAAAAAAAGGAGCTTATCTGTCACGACCTAAAATTAGGGCTAGTGGCAAATCTAGTAAGTTTTATGAAAGTAGGATTCTTGTGAAAACTAGATAATTTTCTAAACAAAATTTGTAATCCTTCCTTTTTAATACCTGACCCATAGTAATGTGCCCATCTATCATATTTGGATGTAAATTTCCATAATGATCATAAAAGAGTGTTTATTACACATCACTCATTTGCCATAAAACATTTAGCATATTTTTAATACAAGATTTCCAAAACCTCAATTCCGTTCTATCACAAAAATGTTCAAGGAGATAAATAAATAAAGATATGGCATTCTTTCCCAAAGTACCACTAAAGAAATCATTCACAAGCTCCTCATAACGCTAGCTACTCTGATGATCTAACTTACAATATACATCACCTAGAGAAAAAAAGGGGTGGGAGTGAGCTAAAACTCACTAGGAATTCTAACTATTCGGTTTAAACAAACTAATAATTATAAAAAGATAAGGGCATATTTTCATGAGTAAAGAATATGTATAAATCTTTAATTTCAAAGAAATCCTGCAAAACTTAACAATTAATAGAAAAGAATATATATGTATATATATATATATGTAACGCCCGCCTAATTTGATGTAACGGATAATGTTATGTTAATGACGACGTTAATGTTATATTAATGATGATGTTAAGTGATATACTCATGATGTGCTATGATATATGATAAATGGTGCTAACCATTTTATTTTAAGTGTTATGACAGGTGACGCTCGCGTGGAATTGATGTGCTCAAATGTTCATGTCATTAATGTTATGTGATTAATTATTTTATGGATAATTATATGTTATGAATGATTTATGGGAGTTAAGACAGATCGGCAGGCCGGACCATTCGGATCGGCAGGCCGAAATGATGTTCTCTAAACGGCAAGCCGATGGTATATCATCGGTAGGCCGGACTTCTGAGATCGGCAGGCCGAACTCCTAAGATCGACAGGCCGATGACAGCTGACAAGTAATCAGCAGAAATTCTACAAAATTGTGATAAGATG
>CAMOHE010002917.1:0-22565 GCA_946598075.1 Artocarpus hirsutus
GAATGTTTAGAGGGTGGCCAAGCACGTCCATTTGGGTTTCGATAAGTTGAGTAATACTTTATGCAATGTGGATACCTAGGAATAATGATGAATGTGAATATTGTATATATGTATATGTATGAAACTTGGTAATAAATAACTATGGTATCCACGGAATATAATCATAATAAATCTCATAATCTGGTATATGATGAAAACTAACTAACCATGCAGGTTTAATGTGGTAAGAATAAAACCTTAACGTGAGTAATGGTTTTCCCTACTGAGCATGTTGTCGCTCATCCCTGTTATATTTATCTTTTCAGGACTCACTAAGTGTGAGGTGGCTACAAGAAAAAATAGTTGGAGAAGCTATGTAGCTATATTACGTTGAGATTGCTTTGAATGCAACGAATGATCTTCATGATAATGTAAGCATCGATTGTTATTTTCTGTGACTGTATTAAGATTTGTTGAGGGTTGAAATGATGATGATGACAGTTGTATATTATTAAAATTTAAGGTGCTACATTAAACTGTGGTTTATTTATTTGATTATGTTTTTATTTTAATTTGAGAGTTTTATTTAAGTCCCGGGCAAATTACTTTAATGATTTATATTTATTTTCTAATCTCTATTTTATTTAATAAAAACTGTTAACCCCCACTTAGGGGCGTTACAGTCTCTGTGTCTTAATCTTATCAAGCCTTCTTGATTCTCCTCTTGTGAGATTGAACTTGCTTAGATTCCTCCAAAGTTGCAAAACTTTGCACTAAAACACTAGAGCTTGCCTTAAGCTTAATTGGAGGTTTGTATTCATCAAACTTTGATAGAAAAATTGCCCAAAGGGCTGTCGGGTCCATGGGAGAAAACTGAGAATTTTACTTTTCTTTCTTCTTTCTTCCTTCCTTCCTTCCTTCCTTTGCATGTTTTGCTCCCTCTGTTTTTTTCTTCCACCGTGGAGACCAAATGGTCTCTTATATCATTAATAAATTCAACTTTTTTTTTCTTTTTCTTTTCTTTTCTCTTTTTTTTTTAATAAAAAGGTGATGAGTCACTTGGGTAATCAATTTGGTTCCTTTGGGTGGCCAAATGTAATTGGGCCATATTAGTGGATGTGGTGGCCCAATCAAAACTTTCAAGGTGTCCTACTAAACTTTTTACGCAATCTAAATTTATACAGATAGTATTTTTTCCTATACTACCGGTATTCTTTTTCATACAATTCATGGATGCCATAACCTCCAATTCTTTTCCACATTCATCACATAATGTAATTCTCATATTATCTAACTTTATACAGTCTAAATTTATACTGATAGTATTTTTCTTATATTGCTATAGCATTCTCTATTTATCCATATTCTCTAAACAGTCTTATTCCTATATTGTTTTAACTTGAACAGTCTAATTTCTACACTGCTTAACCTTAAACAATCTAATTCTTACACTGCATTACTTTTGTAGTGTACTTTTTATACTATATAACTTTATCAGTGTACTTCTTTACACTGTATTTTTTTAATACTGTATAATTTTTTGTATTATTATACAATATTTTTTATTAAACTGTATTTTTATCTTAATATAATGTTTAAATTACTGTATTTTTAATGTACTCAAAATGCTCGGGTGTTACAAGTGTTGCCCGATTGGCCCAAATTCTTAGCCTAGGGCAAGGGACTGCTCTCAAGGAGGAGTTTCTAGATCTTTTGGATGGAACCACCCCTGTCCGCCCATTGTAAGGGGAAAATCTATACTTCAGTTGTGCTTTTTTCTTCCCTGACCAAGACCATATTCCCATGTATAACTTACGAACATATATATATATATATGCATATATCTTAAATTACTAAATAAAAATAATAATTCTACCATCAAGCTAATCTAGTTGCATTTGCATCACTTCTTATGGCCCCATATAATATTCCAACTGCCGAGTCTATGACGTTAACAATCTCAGGTGGGGTAGCTTTTTTGGTTGAGGGATCATAATTGTAAATCCTGAGATTAAAAAGATCAACTACCAATAACCGCCAGCGGTTCTGTAGTAATATCAGTAAAAATCTATTTTCAATATACATAACAAACAAGAAGAGTCTCCATTGCTATACCTGAAGTTGTAAGAAGCTATTAAAACATGCTTTTTCATGGATTGCTTCCTACTAGCCACCAAACCAGAACATTGTTCGGATTTAATCGAGTAGCACAACAAGGAAGGATTTACGAACCCAAAATATGAAAGTTGACGGTCAAGCTTAAGTTTATCATACAACTAACTGCATTTAAACAATCTAGTCAAAAATTCCCTAGCTTCCCTCGCTGGTCAAAATAGTAAATAATAGTAAACATTTTAAGAAATAAATAAACAAATCCCCTTTAATTTTCATACCCAAATCATGATACAAAATCCCAAATTTAAAGTCTGTTACTATAATTTCACACATACGACAATGAGCAGAGTTTGTCACACCTGGATGTATGTCGTTTATTCAAGGTTGAAGTCCAAAACGCACCACTTCAACTAAGTGAAGAAACAATTCAGATTGTGACATGTGGACAAGCTGCCTCACCGACCTAATTCATTGCCCTGATTTGATCTTATTTTATGTGTATATATATATATTATGTCTTAGAGAAAGTGAGAGCAGAAGAAGAAAAAACCACTTGCTGTAGAGTCAGGGATGAAAAGAATCAAGAGGGTAATCTGAAAGAAAGAGTTCTTGTGTGATTGAGAAGCAACAAAAGTGTTTGTGGGTTGAGAGAGTGAGAGAAAACATAGGTGTTTTCTTTCTGGGTATTTCTTCCCTGGGATTAGCACTAGGGCTTCTCTGTAATCTTGATTTTGTAATTGGGGTGTGCTCTAAGTAGATTGCAAGTTGTGAGGGTATAACAAATCTCTGATAGTGAACAAAGAGCTGTGAGAGAGCTCAACAAGGACGTAGAACATTTTGTCCAAACATCGGTAAAATTTAGGTGTTCTTAGATCTTTCTTTTCTTTGGAGTTCACGTTTGATCATTGTTCTGGTTCAATCAATAATCAATACTACAAAGTCCATGGAAAACAAAAAACTAAAAGATGCACATATATAATAGATTTTTAAGCTTTAAATCATAAAAACATAGAACATGCAACCAAGGAGTCCAAGTTTAAACAACTAGAACGTGTTTCTAGCAATAGCATTAAATCAAAATGACAATTTATTCTTTATTTACATCATATAAACTCAGAATTTGTTCATCAATATTCAAAGCATATGCATGTTAAAAAACTAGAGATTTCAAGAGAGATAATAAACGGAAATTAAAAGTTAAATTCAAATTAATTAAATAAACACCCAAGAACAAGGTTTGTTTTCTAGATCAGGAGTTTGTGCTTTGTTTAAGTTTTCGATGTGGAAACCCTGCTTCTTCTGAGCTTCTACGGCTAGTTGTTTAAAGCAGAAATTTAAAGAAAGAGAGAGAGAGCAACGCGTGGGAGTTGGTGTAATGGTGTGGTCTTTAAAAAAGGAGAGGCCTATGCATGTGGGTCTTTGTCTCATTGAATCAGATGTGGGTTAACATGAAAGCGAAGACGAATTTGATAAATGTTGCGAGGTGTGTGAGGAAAATTAGTTAAATATTAAGATATTGTTTAAAATTCAATTTGTGACCAAAATATTTTAAATGGTTTAAAAATTATGCTTATACAATAATGACAACATACTAGTTAATCAAATTTGGCAACTCTTGTACATATTTCAGTCAAGTTCCTAGTAAAGCTAAAGAGACGGGGTGCATTAGGCAATTATACACACATTCAGCTAAGTTGAAACTTGAAAGATGTTTTTGCCTTCACACCTCCGGATCTAATACCTCGAGCTTTCCTAGGCCTACTATATAACATATGCCAAAATGCCAACTTCATATATAATGCTTGATCAGTGTCTTTTACAAGTTTTCATTCCAGAAGAGCTTGCATTTTTTAAGAGGGGACAAAATGTTTGATCTGTTGGTTTCTGTTTCTTTCTTTTTTTTTTTTTTTTTTTGACTTTCAATTTGGTCCTCAGATGTGCAGTGGATTTCATAAGTCACATTTCCAAATATGCACCTCCAGTTAAAATGGAGGACAGAGGAAATTACTCTCTCTCTCTCTCTTCCCACTGCCTGTGGAAGTGCGACCATTGCTTCATATTACAACGCTAAGGGAGAATAAGAACATAAAACTTAAAACTGCTCCTCCCAGTGCCTCTTATCGTCCAATTAGTTATGAAAATGAAGAATTCGTTATCAAAAGAAGCTTTATGTCGTCAAATTTTGCAATTAGTTATAAAATTACAGTATAGTTCATAAAAAAGTGTCCTTTATATCGATTACGTGTTTTGTTCTGCATTTTGGGCATGTTTTGGCATGTAACTTATACACACTGTTTTTAATATCAAAATTTGTTTTTCTAAAAATAAAACAACATATTGGAGTAATGTTCTTTCTTTTTTCTTTTTTTCTTTTTTTTTTTTCTCATGTTTTGGTTCATATTGGCAGAAATACTTGTGCATCTGTTCTCTTTAAGGTTGCTGTGTTCAAGTACCGTCTGAGTAACGAGAATTTTAATCTCTGAAAAGGTTGATGCTATCACATCCAGCCTATTAATTGCTAAAGTAAAAAAAAAAAAAAAAATCAATATATAATATGTATATGTTGCTTGTCTTTTTTTTTTTTTTTTTTTTTTTAAAGGAAACAAGATTATATTTTAAAAGGAGAATTTTAGATAACCCCTCAGAAAACATCCAAATGGATTGAGGTAGTCGACGTTTGATTACGACACAAACCCCACTAGCTTAGCCAAATTGAGGGCACAAAATTAAACTGCAATTCCTATTTGATTATAATCTTACGAAAGGAAAAGCATGAAATAGACTTCAAAATTAGATGAAAGTAATGTTGCCCAACAGGAATAAGCCAATCCATGACACACTCATTGTCCTTTAGACCTTCTCGAAGAAGGATGTTTCAGAATGTACTTCCTAAATAATTTGTGGGACTTCAGCATCACAACAACAACAACAATAATTTGTGGGGATTCTTTTCCCATTTTTCCTCTTATTCTTCTTGTACTTAATTAATCCCTTTTTCCGCAGATTAAAAAAAATAAAATAAAAAATCATGACGCGTCTGTAGAACTAACTTGTGAAATCCATCTATACACATCCTAAAATCAACTCTGTGTCAATCTGTTGAAGCTGTTGTTAGTTAATTCTATGTGTTTTTGTCGATTTTCATCTTCATATTAAAGAGTAGAAAAAAAGTTTGCTTCCTATTATTTACACTTTATGTTTGTTATTGTACGGAAGAGAATGTGATACCCTAGTAAACTTTTTCACATTTTATTTTTTTAAAAAAGAAAGTCTATGTAACTTTGTCCAATTCCACCCTATATGTTTGTAAATGCATAACACTTAAGTTTGTCGGAGTATTTGTATTTGTACATACCCGTTTAAACAACTTGTTTTAGAGGATTGGATAGCTATTAATTTAAGTTGCTCGATAAAATATTATATATGCATATATATTTTAATTTAGACGTCTAAAGCTAAAAAAAATAGATGTGGAATTATTACTATCAAATTTATTCGATCATTGTTATTTTTAAATATTACGAGCATTAATGTGATTGCCTATACTATGATTTTTTTTCTTCAAAATCTGCCAAAAATAGTTTTTTTTTTTTTTTGGTTATATTGAGAATAAAATATTCTCAAGTGTGAGTAAAGATCCCGCCCCGTTTAATTTTTCTTCTTCTTTGAAAATTAATAGTATATACGTAGAATATTTTAGTGGAAATAAATGAATAAATAAATTAGGAACGTAGATATTTGAAGAAGCAAGAAGCGAAAGAAGGAAGGTTCAAGAGGCAGAGAACAACGTCAATGATACAGACATATTTGACCCGGTTGAGGAGTGACAAGTGTCAACATGTCACCCTCATGACTCAATGACAAGGCAACGTCCAACCACGAACTTGATGTTGTGGAGCCTCTTCATTTCACATGCGTGGCACCGTGGCCCCACATTCCTTTTCCTCACCATAGGGGTTTTCTGCACCATCCTCGAAACCTGCGTTGCTTTTTCTTTTTTTCTTTTTTTGTGATTAATCCACTGTACAAGCGGAAAATTTCCAGAATGTTTCAGTACTCCAAATTTTGTAGCCATTAACAATAATTTTCGATAATGTTATTCGTTTATCCTCTATTATTTGGATAGAAATATTTTCTATGGTTATGACACACCTTATGTAGAATGTTTTTTCCGGCTAATTACTTTTGCAAATGTTGAAACAGATCTGTAGAGCAACAATTATCTTCCTTTTCTTTTTTAGATTTTTTTAGTTGAAAAAATGATCCAGATTAAACAGGAAATAAAAGTAATCTATAATAGGAACTCATTTTTTTCATAAACATTTATCATTCTATTCCTTTTATTTTGTGGGTTAATTCAAAAACTATATATTCGGTTTTTAATCTCATCAAATATATATCTTCAAATTAAATTTAATATACAAATCTATATCTTACCTTAGTTAATAGTTAATTTTGACTTTTAAAATGAGTAAATTATCTTTAAACTAAAAAAATAAACTTTTAGAAAATAAGAAGAAAACAAAAATAGGAATCTATAATAAAAATGATCTAGATATCGAGCATAAATAAAAGTAATCTATAATAGGAACTCATTTTTTCATAAATATTTATCTTTTTACTCTCTCTATTTTGGATTAATTTAAAAATTATATTTTTGGGTTTCGATCTCATTAAATGTATACCTTTATATTAGATTTAGTATATAAATTTATATCTTACCTTAGTTAATAGTTGATTTTGACCTTTAAAATTATGAAATTATTCTTAAACAAAAAAAAATTAAACTTTCAAAAAATAAGAAGAAACCAAAAATAAAAACACCTATTTTTGAAGGTATTTTATAAATTTTTAAGGCAAAAACCTCAAAGTTTATTTAAATTATTAAAGTCATTTTATTTTTTAAGTTGAGGCTATTTTGGGTATTTTTTAAGTCAAAAATAAAGATTGATTGAGAAAATATATAAATTTGTGTATTAAATTTAATTTAAATGTATAAATTTAATGAGATAAAAAACTAAAGGTATATTGTTTGAATAAATATAAAATATATAGTATAAAAAGATAAAATACCTTTTTATCATACACACACTCGAAAACGAAAAAAGAAACGCCATTGCAAGTCGCTTTCTGTAATTGTCCCTAAAGAACTGGAATTGAAAAATCTTTTAACAAAATATGTAATAAATTTCTCATGCAATTTTGATTTAACCACTAATGTTCATGATCTATTATTAGAAAGCAAAAAAAAAAAAAAGCCTCAAATAAATTCACATGTGCAATACTTATTAATAATCAATCTTATTCATTTTCGGAAGCAACTAACAATTTTTGTTTTATGTATTAATATTTCACTATATTACAGATAAAAATGTTTCTTTGCCACAACCTAATTATGAACTTAAATATCTTTCAGGGTAGGACATATAATTTCTTTAGCTGATGTTTGGCAAGCAATGTAAAGAGCAAAAAAAAGAAATACTTTGAGAATCTTAAAGAATTATTATGGAATCATCAATTGATAGAACACAAAACAAACCACGCGATATGTTATAATTGCCACAACAATATGTCTATTTTACAAAAAAGTGGTGGCTCCAATACTACTTTGAATAATTTATTAAAAAATTACGTATTTTCCCTTAAAATATATGTATGGAGAAACAGGTGTTGGGAGAGCTTTCCCGTATGGGTATCACCCGGCTCGAATCCGGATTAGTCGGGTTTACTCTCGCTAGAGTTGAAGGACCCTTTATGTGGGTTCGTGCCTCTATATGGTGGGTTCGAATACTGAATGGTTCACCAAAAAAAAAAATAAGAAAAAAAGGTCCACTAAAGGGTCCCATTAACCTTATGCAATGATAGCTGTACCGGATCACAGAGGATTACTGCCTTTAATAGCATGTTGAGGGCGTCTCTTACCCCTTATTTTATTTTTTACACATTTTTTTAATAATTTTTTTTATTACTATAATGCCCATTACTAAAATTATTTTAAGGACAAAAGAATTTCAAAGAAATATTTATTACACACCCACTTTGAAAAAAATATTGTGCCTTATTATTTTCAAAAAAATAAATATAGATTTCAACATCAAAAAGCCCTTTTTGCAAAAAAGTATGTGAATTTCTTTTTTCTTCAAAATTCTTTTGTTTTCCATTTAATTTTTGTTGTTTAATACAAACTAGTTCTACAAACGATTTAAACTCATTGATTTAAAAAAAAAATCTTACGAATTGTACGTTTTGAAGTTTTATTGTTTATTGCAAAGGAATTATATAAGCAATTTGAATCCCAGTATTATTAATTTACCCAAAAGAAGGAAAAAACTTATAATACAAATTGATTATAGTTTGCACTTTATGAATGAATTCTTTAGTAATATTCTCGTAATTATATAAAAAGATTTGGTATAATTTTTTCTTTAAATGACCATCAAACTAAGAGGGAAATTTGTTATACATATATATATATATATATATATATATTCAGTTTGAAGTTTTAAATCAGAAACATATTTTTTTTATAGAAAATGCTTCTTTAAATTGTCATGTAAGTTTGTTTGACTAGTTGGGGGTAAAAAAATTTCTATTTAGGTGCGTGGATCTTTTTAGTATTTTAAAAGATATGAAACAAATAAAATAAAATATGACTTAAGAAATGTAAAAAATAAAATAAAAGGTGTGAATACACACAAATAAAATAAAAATTCAAGATTGGTTAAAAAAAAAAAAAATCACGCGAGGCTTCCAGCGTCTTCCATGCCCAAATTGCCAACTACTAAACATAGGCCCTATTCCGGAACCTTCATGGCAACATCCGATCCACCGTCGGTTTACTGAGAAAGACACGTGTACGTTGTAGATTCAAAGATTTTGGCCTCATTTTAGTTGCATTCATCCCACGCCTATTTAAGCACCTCGGTCTCCAATAAAGAACCACCTCCAACCAAAAAACCCAAAGATTACCAAAAACGAAAACCAGTCCGGTACTCCTCTCTCTCTCTCTCTCTAAAAAGCCTCTCAGGCTCTATCTCTCCCCATAACATATCATAATTTGTAATATGGCTCCAGAAGTCGTGCCAGCATCGGTGAAACCGGCGTCGTTTATCGGGAAAGCGGCGAGCCTCCCTCAGAGGGCGTACGTGACGTTCCTAGCGGGAAACGGGGACTACGTGAAAGGCGTGGTTGGGTTGGCCAAGGGACTGAGGAAGGTCAAAACGGCGTATGCTCTTGTCGTTGCGGTTCTACCCGATGTGCCCCAAGAGCATCGTCGGATCTTGCAGTCTCAGGGATGCATTGTTAGAGAGATCGAACCCGTTTATCCGCCCGACAACCACACCCAGTTCGCCATGGCATACTACGTCATCAACTACTCCAAGCTCCGTATTTGGGAGGTACGTACGTAATTTGTAGGACCACTTGGTTTTCTTTTGAAAATTTTTAAAAATATTTTTGAACGAGCAAAAGTTAAAAAAGGTCCAATATAATTCACAGAAAATTTTTATTTTTTAAAGTAAAATTATTGTCAACTATTTTAAAAATAATAATAAACGGATTTTAATTTTATGTTTTTAATTTGCTTACGTGGTATTTCTTGTTGATTTACACGTCGATTTATGATTTCTCTATCCTCGCATTGTTACATGTGGCGTTTCTTTTAATTGTTTATGCCGAATCTTGCATTGACGAAAATGCCCTTGTTTTTTGTCGATTGCTTCATTATCTTTGAAGGGTGGTTTCGTAAACATGTCTGCGTGTGATCCTTGTATTATAAAAAAGATTTTCTTTACGACGATTATCTAATGGTGCCCAACAATTTAAAGAATCGGGATTGACAATTTTTTTAAGATCATGATAAATCTCTTGAAGTAATTTATAATATATATTTTTTAATTGCAGTTCGTGGAGTACAGCAAAATGATATACCTGGATGGAGACATACAGGTATATGATAACATAGACCACCTGTTTGACTTAGGAGAGGGGCATTTCTACGCAGTCATGGACTGCTTCTGCGAGAAGACATGGACTCACACCCCTCAATACAAGATCGGCTACTGCCAGCAATGTCCTAACAAAGTCCAGTGGCCCACCGAGTTGGGCCCACCACCGGCCCTTTACTTCAACGCCGGCATGTTCGTGTTCGAGCCCAGCCTCTCCACCTATCATGACCTCTTGAACACCCTCAAGGTCACCCCTCCCACTCCTTTCGCGGAACAGGTAGTTATATGAATTTACAGACTTAAGATTTATATATATATATATATATATATATATAATATTGTTACAATTTTTAATTGTTGCAGGACTTTTTGAATATGTACTTTAGAAATATATATAAGCCAATCCCACTTGTGTACAATTTGGTTCTGGCCATGTTATGGCGTCATCCGGAGAACGTGGAGCTTGAGAAGGTCAAAGTTGTCCATTATTGTGCAGCGGTAAGTATTTAATTTAATTTAATTAATTTAATTCCATCTTATAAAACACAATGTAATATATTGATAGAGTATGTATGTATTTATTTATACATTGTTACATGGTAAAATTTGACTTAATCAACGGAATTTGCAGGGTTCGAAGCCATGGAGGTACACAGGGAAAGAAGAGAACATGGAGAGAGAGGACATAAAAATGCTGGTGAAGAAATGGTGGGACATATACAACGACGAGTCGTTGGATTACAAGAAACAAGCTGCAGTACTGGTGGGACCCACGGAAAAGGACGCCGAGCCAGCCGTGAACATGCAGCCCTTCATTGCGGCTCTCTCGGAAGCCGGTGCGGTTAAGTACGTGACGGCCCCATCAGCGGCTTAGAGACTTAGCTAGCTACGATCTTCACAGAGACGGATATATATATATAATTGGAGAAGTAGGTGAAGAGTAGTGCTTTGAAAGAGATTTAGATTTGATTTGTCTCCGATGGAGGAGGATGGAAATGAATGGCTTGGTGTAGTGTGTGTGTCAAGGAAAATGGGTGGGAAATTTAGTATAATTATATGATGAAGCCCATTTTGTGGGGTTTTGTTTTGGTTTGTACTACTGATGAATGATCGTCCTTATAATTTGCTTGAGTATCAAGTCTGTCGGTCTGTCCCAACCCAATTGGAGACTTGTAGTGTTAACTACGTCTGTTGAATGTTGATCTGTGTACGTAGTACTTGCTTGATCATTAGGGTCATGAGTTTGTCGTGGAAAGAAATCAAACAAACAAAAAAACTTGTAATCTATTTAGAGAAACGTGCGTTGTAATGCAAATGTATTTTATTCTCTCTATTGTAGACCATTCATCATCTCTTGTACTTTTCTCATCTCCTTGGAAAGGATTTTCTTCTCTTTTGAAACCTCCAATTGAGTCAAAACTTGAAAGCGGAACCTATTAATTTTCATGATTTTGCACTTGTAAATTAATGCCAAGATTGGTAATGAAAAATACATATATATTCTCACCAAAAATGATAATTGTCTCACCCCAAAAAAAAAAATGGTGGTCGTCCAATTAAGTATTGCTAACGCGCTTAACAAATAACACGAATAGAAATGCTAATGTTTAATGGCCTAGAATACATTAAAACCAAAAAAAAACTTAATTAAACACTGCAACTTGATATTGGATGTTGCTCTCCCTTGTTATTTTATTTTATTTTATTTTATTTTATTTTTACCTTCTCTCTCTACACACGTATATAAATAATTTTTTTCCTGCAATAGAGGGGGAAAAAACCCGACAGTAATGCCGGGATCACCGTGACTGCGGTACAAGATCTTTCAAAAGATATCAAAAGATATATAAGGGCTTTCCTCGAAGTTGCACTGGTAACCTATGAAGAATAAAAAAAGCAAAAAGGGATAATGGAGACAACAGTAAAGTACAGATAAATATGTTAATACTATAAGCTGGGAAACAAAAGGAATAGAGATTTGGTCTTAATTAAAGATCTATAACGAAATAAAACAAAGTTAAATTGAGCATGTAAAAGAATCGAGGAGAAGGTAAATTATACAGTATTTTCTGTTGGGGAATTAGGCGTCTCCTAATTCTAAGAATCGTAAGAACGAATAATTACAGAAAAGAAATAGGAGAAAAGAAGAAAAGAGAGACACTAAATTTTTATACAGGTTTGTCTAAATTTGAGACTACATCATGTTTCTATCGCTTACATATTCCACTATGATGAACGAGATTACAGATTACAACGGAAGTTTCTCACACATTCTCAAATTGTGTTTACTAAAACTCTTTTCTACCTAGCACCCTGTGGGAATTTTGTTCTCAAGAATGCAGCTCTCAAAAATATGCCTCACACAAAGTCACAACCCTAGCCACCTTATGTCTATTTATACACCAAAAAAGAGAAAATAGCAACTAATGAGAAAACTTAGCAATTTCCTATTTTTGGGGCGTTTGAATTCGACTTTGACTTAAAATCTCATAAAAAATAGCGCAACATAGCGCCTGGCGCCGCGGCACTTGAAATGATCGAGCGCTGCTGCGGCACTCCCCTGCAGCGCCTGGGCACCCTTCAACCAGCACCTAGGCACCATTCAACCAACGCCTAGGCGCCCTCCTGGCCGTCCAACAAGCGTTGTGGCGCCCAATTCTGGCACCGCGGTACCCCGAATCTACCTCCTCTCCTTTTTTTCTCTTCTTTCTCCTTTGCTAGATTGATTTGGCTCCATTATTCAACTTTTTCCTTGAACCGAACTTTTGTCTTAACATTTGTGTGCAAGACATTTTATAACAATTAAGCTTTCCAGCTTATTTTTATATTATTCCTTTCTTATTTAAGACTATGGTATGATTTTTAACCTTAAAATTACATCTTTAATTTTATGAAATTTATCATAAAAATTAGATTAAAACAATAATCCTTATAATACTCTTTATGTTCTTAAAATATTTAACAAATTTTCAATCATAAACTTTAGCTTACAAAATCTGTACTTAATTTACTTAACATAATCTCTTGATTATTGCTCGGGTGTCACACATGAGACATGGACGTTTGGCTCAGACACTAGCCTTGCCAAAGCCTCATGCCGAGTTTGCATGGATTGGGCTGAGCTGGGCCAGGCTTAGTTTTTTATATGAATAATGATTTGGGCCGATTCATCCTGTATGGTTGTTTTTAATAAATATTCCTATAGCAGAAACAGATCCGACACAATCTGAGGCTCACCATGCTTTTAAACCAAGTTTGGCCTATCCTTCCAAACCGTAAAAATTTCACATTTTGACCAATTTAGATAGTATGATAAGCCAAATAGCCTGATCAAATAAGAAACTCAATAATAGCCAAACCTATGATTAAATATTTTGCTTCATTCCATATTTATTGGCCTATTTATTATGTGCAATTTTATGTGTGCAATTTTTTTCACTTTAATTCTCTAATAAAAAATAATACGTAATCAACTATTTGATTACTATTCTATTGTTAATTTCTATTTTAGATTGACAATTACAATTTTTTTTCTTCGATCAATTAATTATCTTTTCCTTTGTACAGATTTGAATTAAATAAATATCACTCCTTTCCCTTTTTATATTCTGATTTGCTTTCTCATAACCTGAGCTTCTCCCTTTTCAAAAACATTCAACTCCATTTTCGTTATGTAGTTAGTACCTTTATGAATTATATTATTTTTCTATTGATATATAACTTTTTTGTTTTTCCATGTCAACTATTTTTGTAATCATATGGTCTACTTTACAACATATAGAAGTAAATAATTATGTGATTATTAAAACCTGATAATCTCATAGTTAGGTCATTAAATAATTAAAATTTTTAAGCATTAAAATGTATCTTATTTAAATTATATACCTCGTTTATAATTTATACACTTATATATTTTTAATGTGATTACCAATTTTTATTGCCATCTTAAATTTATAATCATGGGTCTCTATAAAGTAATTATCTATAACTACCAAATATGATCATTAAAACAACATAATATCTCAATCATTAAAAAAAACTAATATTTTATTCACTAAAATGTGTCATTAGATAACTAGTCATTAGATATTTGTCTTCAAAAACTAAGTCATTAGATAATTAACTAGTCATTGAAAGAATGAGTATAGTCATTTAAAAGAAAAAAGTATTTTTAGTTGTTGGAAAAACTAACCAGTTATTGAAAAAGAGAATATAATCATTAAAATACAAAATACTTTAGTCATTAAATGTAACGACCTAGCTTCCTGAGCCATTACTTGCATGCTTTTTTCTTAAACTTAAACTTAACCTTACTTATGAAAATACGAAATGTTTTTTTAACATAACTAAAATAGTTAATTAAATTACTTAGACTTTCCCATAATATTTAATAAGACATTTGCTTACTTATAAATTCAAACCATTTACTTAAACATTCATACAAAAGCGGCACTAGCTTACTACTAGACCGTGACATACTATGAAAATAAATAGTTTAACAAAAAGCGGAATTAAAACTTATAGCGGAGTCTATAGCCTGATTATCACATTTGTCCCATTGCTACACCCAACTCATTACCTTTCATACCGGCCTCTTCTAAGATTTCCTATAACATGAAGGATCTAAATAAGTTTTCGCTCAACAAGACCAAATGCATCTTGCAAACATTTTATAAGATTACAATAGTAATGCAATGCGTGGTTCCATTTATGCTTGCTTATGAACATCTTTGTAACTTATCCTTTATTTTGGACTCAAATGATCGTACCGAGTGCGCTTGATTGTGGAACATCGATATCGTATCTTAACTTGATGCCTCCCTTAAGTCAACAGACTTATATACCCCACTTAAGTAGAGGTTGATACAATACTTTATTATCTTATCTTTTCATTCTTAACTTTGGGGTTTAGATTACCAACTTTGTAATCTTAGTGAATATGCTTCATGCAATGACTTGGTATTAAAGACAATTTGCATAACATTTGTAATTATAGAGCTTTCATCAATAAGACATATAAAAATCAATTTCTTCATGCTGTAAGCGAGATTTGGGACTTACTTGTATATTGCACTAACGCTCCTCTTAATTCCTTTTTTTTTGGTTTGTCAGTTTTGTGTCATGTTAATGTGAAACCCGATTATTAGTTCGTGTCTATGTTAACAATCTAATTCTATACAATTTAACTTAGGTAAATTGAAGCTGATTAATGTCTTGTTTAACAGCGTTGAACTTTCTCTATCGAGAATGATTGCTTGTGTTAAAACTTTGAGCTTAATCAGTAAGCTCGGGTCCGTTTTTACTTTTTTTGAAAAACTGTTGTTTTTGCCCTTAATGAATCTTGATAAATCATCAAACATTTTAGAACAAAATTTATGATTGCTTATTGCCCAAAATAGTGCAATAAATCTGCCTACGCAGTAAGAAAAAATACAATTTTTCTTATCTTCACAGTTTCAGCCTAAATTGTAAAAATCTTAACATATTTACCCCTAACGGGTTTTGAATAATTTTCAAACTTTTTGAAAATAATCTTGAGTTGATTTTCTGCTTAAAACAGTGAATAAAACCTAACCACGCAATGAAAAATACAGTTTTCACTTATTTTCATAGTTTTGACCCAAAAAGGAAAAAATTTAACATTTTTGCCCCTAGCACCAAAACGAAACTATTTGGCACTGTTAGGTGCATTTTTTAACAAGGATTAAAACATTCCAAAGGCTCATAGGCATATTCAATCATTTTAATAATGTTTTCCTAGTTTTACGATTAAAAAGTTTTAGAGTTAAACTTTACAAAATTCACAACTCAAAATCGGTGCGAAATTGACAGGAAGCTTTTTTCACGAAAGTTAGATAGTTTCAACGAGATATAAAACTTTTGTGTTTCAAATTTTCTCAAAATAAATCATTTCAGGGGACTTAAGTTAATTTTCTAAAATGATAATAGTTTTGAAAAAATGGCATTTTCGGCTAGATCTAGTTGGATTTCAAGGGAAACTTTCTTCATGAAAAAAACATTTATCTCAACATTTCCTTAAAATCATGTGTTGATCTTGAAAATTGAATCCGTCTCTAAAATATCTCTAAACTTAAGACTTTTTAAAACTGGTTTTTTTTTTAAAGTGTGTTTGCAACACTTTTACAACAAAGTTTTCTTTTTAAATAAAATTACTTAATCAAAGCTTATTCATCACATTCAAAATACAAATAAATCATACCATAAAAGTCCTACATGTCAAAGTCCAAAAATCTTTATTTGTAGTCTATAAAAATTTAAAACACAAACTTTTAACAAAGATTTAAAGTTAGGACTTGGTGTTACTCAATTTTCTAAAAACAATAATGAAAGGATGGGAGAAGTAACAGACTTTTGAAAGTTTTTGAAGTAAATAGCAGCTTTTGAAAATATTTGTAATAAATGGCAGTAAAAAGAAAATTTATTAGGTAAAGAAAATTTACTCATAACAAATAGAGAAGTAAAAAGGATTTACCAAGTAAATTTTCTATTTACTATAAATATATTTTAAAACCTGCTAGTAACTTTATATTTTAAAACTGCTAGTAACTTTAGCAAATTTTAAATAAGTATTAATAGCTAGAACTTTCTAATAAAAAAGGGTAAATTGTCGCGTTAGTCCCCAACCTTTCATGAAAGTATGATTTTAGTCCCCAAGCTTTTATTTTTGATTTATTAGTCCTTCACCTTTCATTTTAGTTGCTAGGGACCAACTTAACGGTTAAACCATTAATTTTGGGGACCCTTTGTCACCTTTTTGATAACTTTAAGAACTAGTTTGTCACTTTTTTAATAACTTTAGGGACCAGTTTATCACTTTTTTCCATTCAAAATTAAGTGTTTGATTGTTAAATTATTCACTTAGCAACTAAAATCAAAGATAGTGGATTGATAAATCAAAAATAAAAAGTTAAACACTAAATGTTCACTTTTGTAAAAATTGAAGATTATTGAAATAAGTTACCTAATAAAAAAGATATTTTGATAACTTTATTTCATAGATTCGTGTTCTCAAGAAAGAAGTGAAGAACTCTAGTTGTTGTTAGGGTCAACAATTTCAGACACGGCACAATGACACGATACAAAAACGACACGAGATAAACGGGTTTAGACTGTACGTTTATTAATCGTGCTATAAATGGGTTGGCACGAATAACATGAAAATTAATGGGCTAGATTCGTACTAACATGCTAAACATGCCTTAACACGTTTAATTAAACGGGTCGTAAATGTGTTGACATGGCACGACACGACCTATCAATTTATAACACATTTAAACTTAAAAATTAAAATATTTGAAATATTTATAGTAGGTTAGTATTAATTAGATGTTGTGTTTTTGTTAATTTTCTTTATTGGCCTTTTTTAATTTTTTTTTAATTTTTAGTTAATTGGGTCATAAACATGTCATATGTGTGTTGTTATTATGTCAACCTGTCACGGCACATTTAATGATCGTGTTAATCATGTCGTGCCGTGTTACGCGTGGCATAAGCATGTTGTGTTCGTGTTTGAAATTTTGGCACATTTATTAATTGTGTCGTGTTTGTGTTCGGGTTAAACGTGTCATGCTGTAAACGTGCCGACACGAACACGGCACGAACATGTTTATTGCCACCTCTAGTTGTTGTTGTTGTTTTTCTTTTTTCTTTTTTCTTTTTCTTTTCACTTGGTATTTAATTACTTATTTATCCTCAATTTGTGGCCTTCCTATTTCTCGTACCAAACACATTGCGAGTCTCGCTACAAACTGCGACGTAGGCTCTGCCATATTTGGGTTTCTCTCTCTTGCTTCTCAACAAGCCCTTTGCTTTTATCCACCCCAACTCAACTATTTTCAAGAATTTGAGCCTAAAATTTAGCAGAAACGCAAAGAGCATTCGATCTTCATAAACAAAGAGAATGGTGGCGACCGAATCCTGAACACTCAAGTACGTGTCCCAAAACCCAAATGTGTTGATCTCTCGCTTGTTCTTTTGCTTCGAAACAAATAACCCAGCCACAAATGACACCGTTGAGACGTTTTTCTGCATCATCAGTAGCTCCACCTCGTCCAAGAACTTGAAGCAATCCTTGAAATCAAGTCGAGTTTTCTTTTCCAATGATTTAAGTGATAAGGTCCTCAAGAGGGTAAGATTCAGCCACGCCAACCCTTTACAAGCTCTTGAGTTTTTCAGTTACACAAGCAATAGAAAAGGTTTTTATCACACACCCTTTTCCTTGGATACCATGCTTTATATCTTGGGAAGAAGCTGTATGTTTGAGAAAATTTGGGATGTTTTGGTTGATATAAAATATAAAGACAGTAGTTTAATAACCTCACGTACTATTATGGTTGTTTTAGCTAGGATTGCCAAGGTCTGTTCTGTTAGGCAAACTATGGAATCTTTTAGGAAGTTTAAGAAACTAGTACCTGAATTTGACACAAACTGTTTTAATGCTTTGTTGAGAACTTTGTGTCAGGAGAAGAGTATGACTGATGCTAGGAATGTGTCTCATAGTTTGAAGTATAACTTTAGGCCTAATTTGCAAACTTTCAACATATTATTATCTGGTTGGAAGTCAGCTGAGGAAGCTGAGGGGTTTTTGAGGAGATGAGGGAGATGGGTGTGAAGCATGATGTTGTGTCTTACAATTGTTTGGTGGATGTTTACTGTAAAGGTAGAGAGATCGACAAGGCGTTTAAGGTGGCTGCAAAAATACAGGATGAGGAAATACGATCTGATGTGATTACCTAAACTAGTATCATTGGGGGATGGGGGTTGGTTGGTCAGCCTGATAAGGCTAAAGATGTTTTGAAGGAGATGAAGGAAGATGGTTGTTACCCTGATGTTGCGACTTACCATGTTGCTATAAGGAACTTCTGCATTGCGAAGAGGCTGGGCGATGCCTATAGTTTGATGGATGAGATGATGAGCAAGGGTTTAAATCCGAATGCGACCACATATAACCTGTTTTTTAGGGTGTTCTACTGGTCAAATGACTTGAGAAGTTTGTGGAATTTGTATGGGAGGATGATGGATATAGGGTGCCTATTGAATACGCAGTCTTGTATGTTCCTAATCAGGTTGTTTAAGAGGCAGGAAAAAGTGGAGATGGCTCTGCAGCTGTGGAATGACATGGTGGAGAAGGGTTTTGGGTTCTATGTTTTGGTTTCCGATGTGCTGTTTGATTTACTTTGTGACACGGGAAAACTGGTGGAAGCAGAGCGGTGCTTCTTGCAGATGGTAGAAAAGGGCCAGAAGCCCAATAATGTTTCTTTCAGAAGAATGAAGGTGCTCATGGGATTGGCAAACAAGTAAGATAGTGATGTGAATAATCCTGTTGGTCCTGCTAGGCCACTAATAAGATTCACTTA
Organism: Artocarpus hirsutus; assembly: GCA_946598075.1. Taxonomy (NCBI): domain Eukaryota; kingdom Viridiplantae; phylum Streptophyta; class Magnoliopsida; order Rosales; family Moraceae; genus Artocarpus; species Artocarpus hirsutus. Next base: position 19,418 of record CAMOHE010002917.1, read on the forward strand.
TGTGCGACATGGCACCAGGCAAAAGGGTGAGTTGGCAAGAGTTTTACCCAGGAGGTTGGTAGAAAAAGTAATTGGTGACGTGGTAGAGCAATCGGGGTGAGTAGGATGCAGGAGAGAATGGCTCCATGAATTTAAGAAGGGGAGAATAAAATTAGTTGTTCAGTTAGGCCTCGGGAATAGAATGAGGAAGGGAATTAGAAAGATTAAATAAGGGAGGAAAAGGTAGGGGAAAATCATCAATCCTTTTTTGAAAATTAGTAGTCTCTTTGTAATGGGAGTGCAGGGCTTACTCGAATAGCCCCTATCCTCTTAAATTTGAGCGATCAACAGCAATAAAAGTCTATAGTACAATTCCTTCTATAATCTGAGTTCATTGATTCATTGGTTAGTAGCATACCTGAGCACAACAAACGTGGAATCAGAGTGGTGATTGTGGGGATGGCAGGGGCAGTGAAGAAGCTAGAAGACCTACTCGAAAAAGTGGAGTCGAGCAAGGAGAGTTTTCAACGCAAGTTAGTTAAGAAACTCTGTAAGTTGAAGGATGGCATGGCCCAGCTTCTGGCAAAATTACAAGGCATTAGGTGGCAGCTTTCCGACGGGTCAGCTAGGGATCCATTAGCGTGAGTGGTTACGCCGACTACAATCTCTTGGGTCACGATGGGGGAAAATGGGATTGGGGGACGCCATGTATTCGACGAGGCACAAGAGGAACTTGAAGGGGGCAGAAAAATGGAATGTTGGACTCAGCGGGTAGAGATGTCGGTGTTCGACGGCCAAAATCCCGATGGATGGATTTTTAGAGCTAAGCGATATTTTGCTCTCAACTGCTTAAATGAGTCTGCGAAGTTGGAGGTTGCTGTTGTGAGTCTTGATGGAGACGCCTTGGCATGGTTTTAGTGGGAGGATGATCGTCGGGCCATTCGGAGCTAGACGGAGCTGAAGGGGATGATCGTGGACCAATTTCGATCGACACAAGAAGGAAATCAATGTGAGAAACTGCTTGCCCTTCGACAAGAGACCACCGTTCGAGAATATTACGGGTAGTTTGAACTCCTCGCTGCACCGCTCATCGACCTGTTTGAACAGGTTCTAGAAAGTTCATTGGTGAATGGTCTATGACTAGAAATTAAAGCTGAGGTATATGTATTGAAGCCTCAAGGTTTGGGCCGTATAATGGAATTAGCCCAAAGAATTGAAGATAAAAATTTACAGCTCTGGCCTGTTAAACACTCCTTTATCCATACCAATGCTGGCTCTTGGCCCAATTCAAGCAATATTGGATTTCATAAATCGAGAGATCCTGTTGGGTTGCAAAAACAGTAGGGGATTTCAGACAAAGTTCCAGCTAGAACTATAACTTCTTTCCGAAGGTTAATCGATGCTTAGATTCAAGCTAAGAGAGAGAAAGGATTATGCTATCGCTATGATGGCAAATACTCATATGGACACCGTTGCCCAAAACGAGAATTACAATTACAGGTTTTATTGACTCAAGAGGAAAAGAACGAAACAGAGGCAGAGACTAAAACGGTAGAGCTGGACACGCTAGAGGAGATGGCCTAGGTAACCTTGAACTCTGTGGTGGGTCTGACTACCCTGCAAACAATGAAACTTTTTGGAACAATACAGCAACAGGAGGTCGTGGTTCTCACCGATTGTGGAGCTACCCATAACTTCATCTCCTTAGATCTGGTAAGGAAACTGGAACTACCAATTGATACTACAGGAAGTTATGGCATGGTAATGGGTATAGGTGTTTCTGTCAAGGGTGAGGGCATTTGTAAAAGGGTTGTTTTATCATTGCAGGAGTTAGAAGTGGTGGATGATTTTTTACCTTTTAATTTGGGAAGCACGGATTTAATCCTTGGGATGCAGTGGTTAGCTACCTTAAGGGCAATGCAAGTTAACTAGTCCGTACTAACCATGAAGTTCTGCATTGGAGACACCCCAGTTTGTTTACAAGGAGATCCTGGTTTGTGCAAGATGGCCAATTCCTTGAAGGCTATGTAGCGGGCGGTAAAGCATGAAGGTCACGGCATATTGTTGGAAGTTAGGCAATTGAAAATGGAGGGGCGATCGCTTTCCCAAGCGAAGCAGGTTCCAACTACCATACAAGTAGTGTTGCAATGCTAGAAGAGTGTGTTCCAACTACCGCAAGGCCTACCTCTAGTTCGGGGCTACAAGCATGCTATTGTGCTCAAAGAGGGAGTATCACTGATAAATGTTAGACCTTACCGTTATCCCCAGGTGTAGAAGGCAGAGATTGAGCATTTGGTAGGTGAAATGTTGGCAGCAAGAATAATTCAACCTAGTGTGAGCCCTTTTTCTAGTTTTGTACTCTTGGTCAAAAAGAAAGATAGAAGCTGGAGATTTTACAGTGATTATAGAGCCCTTAATCGGGAAACTGTCCCCAATAGATTTCCCATTCTGGTGATTGATAAGCTGCTTGATGGATTACATGGCACCACCATTTTTTCTAAACTCGACCTCAAATCTAGATACCATCATATCAGAGTTCAAAGTGAAGATGTGCCAAAAATAGCCTTCCGAACCCATGACGGCCACTTTGAGTTCTTGGTAATGCCTTTTGGTCTTACGAATGCCCCGGCCACTTTCCAATCCCTTATGAATGAGGTATTCCGACCTTATTTGTGCAAGTTTGTTTTGGTATTCTTCGATGATATACTTGTGTATAGCCAATCAGAGGAGGAGCATGTGTTACATTTAGAGACAGTTTTGATGGTGTCGTACCAAAACCATTGGTACACCAATGAAAAAAAATGTCTATTTGGGCAACCCAGTGTGGAGTATTTGGGGCATGTGATATTAAAAAAAGCGGTTGCAGCCGATGAGTCCAAGGTAGAAGCAATGAAGAATGGCCGGTACCAACCAACTTGAGGGAACTTTATGGCTTCCTCGGTCTTAGTGGTTATTATCGTAAGTTCGTAGCAGGTTATGGTTCTATTGCTCACCCATTAACCAACCTCCTCAAGAAGGATAACTTCTATTGGACCGCAGAGGCAGAGCATGCTTTCAACCAATTGAAGCAGAAGATGATAGAAGTACCAGTGCTGGCTTTGCCAGATTTCAGTCAGCCGTTTATTGTGGAGACCGATGCTTCCAGTGTTTGAGGGGGGGGGGGGGGGGG
>CAMOHE010002950.1:0-10269 GCA_946598075.1 Artocarpus hirsutus
AACGGGCCCACTAGTCATCTCAAGATTAAGATGTAATACAAATGATTGCCTAAAGTGAATCGATTTGTCAAGACAGAATTATTAATCCAAATCAATTCACTTTATGTCCCGATCTAACACATCGTCACCTATGACAACGTGCCAATGTTTCTATTCACGGAGTCCACATTCGATGGTCAAGACAAACCATCTCCCAATAGGAATATAGACAACATAACAATCTTTACATAAATAAAGCGCCCAACTTTATTCCATCGATTGTGGATCTTATGTTTTTAGACCATCACCTTAAGAATCGTGTCTTCCGCATAATCTGTCCATCGTATGCCCAATTCTTAAAGGTTTAGACCAACAGTCTCAGACTATTGTTTACTCATCATACATTCAAAAAATATAAACGTAAAGAGAATAAGATTTGGTATATATAAATAATAAATTCTTTATTGATAAAAATGTCTCCAAAAACATATTATATTTTTACTCCTTAGGGCATACATGTCTAACAATTGGTACATGGACCCAAGCCATACTTTAGGTTTCTCTAAGCAGGTCATGATTTAGAAGGCCAAGAAACATAAACGGGCTCATTTTATTCATACCAATTACACTTTTGGCCCACTTGGAGAGGCTTTAAGTCTATGAGGAATTAGAATAAAATGAGTTATAAAGAAAGTTAACCCCAATCAGCCAAAAGGCACCATAATCCACTCTTAGAAGGATGCCCATTAGGCCCAAACTAGCTCATGCAACATAGTCATTACATCAAGTTACATGACCTGATATGCCCAAGTAGGTCACCTAATCTGACGAAAGAGAAATAAAAGACAACCAAGATGACCTTCCCTTTCACTTAAAAGTCAAAACTAAGAATCTCTCTCTCGAAAACCTAAACTTGCACAAAAAAAGAGAAAATAACATCTTAAGCTTCATTATCCCTTCTTACAAGCCACTCAATACAGAAAGTACGCTAGTGACTCTACAAGAGTCAAAACGAGGTTGAGCACCTTTTGAAAACCCCTTGGAGGGAGTTTTCTCGCTTAGGATGACTGCCTTTTTTGGCCTAAAGCTGGAACTTTGGCTAAAAATCACTCAACCAAGGACCTAGATTAACAAGCCCCTTAATTAAACCATAAAATCTCTGGTTTCTCAAGGCCTACCTTATTTCCCTAAAAATACCTATACTAGCATCAACACAATAATAACTCAGTAGATTACATGAACTCACAAGGCCATTTTCAACCTAAAACAAAAGCCACACTTCTAGAAAATGCCCTCTCAGCCCTAGGAACAATCTAACCCTTTCATAAAAAAAATGAAAAGTTTCATGGTTTCTGACAAGGTCCCTCTAGAACATATTTCTAAGCACTCCTTTCATGACATCAATAGAGCAATAAACTTTCCAAGGGAGCACCTTCCCTTAAAACTGAAATACAAATATCTATATTGAACTCTCTTAGGCCAACTCCATCTCTAGTGCAATAAATGACACCATCTAAGGTGTCATATTCCCTTGCTGTTTTTTATAGCTGGCCTAATAAACCTCCGCAAACCGGTTATGTTCCTCTCCCACAATGTCCGCTCGCTTATAGATATCCTTCTGTCAAGTCTTCAATGCCATGGGGCCAAAATCATAATGGTTGTTGCCTTTGGAAACTTCTCTCCGTAGTGCATTTGGGTTTAGCCTATACTCAACCAGGGCCAACACTTGTTACTTGCAAAAACAACTACTTTGGCTATTTTTCATGTCAGGGATGTGATTTCATTCTTATCGGTCTCTGCCACCCAACACGCTGCCATTTCATGACTAACTTAGACTAACCAAAAGAAACCACAATAGTTGCACCCTCTACTTCGGCAAGCCCACTACAAAAGAGCCCCAACAAACTTCTATCTAAAATGTCCCTCTTGGGCTATGGAATTAGTCATTGGCACTTGTCATGTTTTACTTTTGGCATTCAACAATGAATGGGCAGCGGGATGGGCAGAGTGCGAAACTTGGTTAAGCAGTATAAGGGATTCGGTCCGGTGAGAATAGGGATGGCCTTCAGAGGGGGTGGGTGTTGAATCGATGGAGGGCTTTTAATTTTATTTAAAATTAATTTTTTTAATTCTTCTTTATACATTTTTTAAAATTTAATTGTTTTTGAGAATTAATCAAAATTTATTATCTTTAGTTAATTATTAAGAAAAACTATTAGAATTGTAAATGGACTTGAACAAAAGGTGTGTTTGTATATGGTTTCTATAGATTAAGGGGTGTTTTGAATGGTTTTGAAAATTTGGGGACAACTTGAATTTGGCTACATGGTTTAGGGGGCATTTATGAAAATAATCCTTCTAGTTTTGGAAAAAAGGAAAATATATGATTTCTTTTAGGCTCTTGTTGAGTTGTAAGATCCTTTAAGTTTGCTCAAAGCCGCAGTCACTGTACAACCAACTGAAAAACTTTTACAGCGCACTACAAAGACGTTGATGGAGAAAACAATTATGGTATGAAATGAAACATTTCTTCACCATCTCTTTTTGTTCATTTTGTTAAACTTATTAGTAACATTCTTTTGCTTTTTTCAGGATAATGTCAGGCTTAATAAAATAATTCACTTGTCTAGTAAAAATGTAGTCAATTGTTTATCTGAAAGCTATTAAAAAAAAAAAAAAAAAAAAGATAATCGCAATGCGAATGACTACAAATACAACATCAATTTGATATTGGGTTTTGTTGTGGATAATCTTAGCAGGCCCATTGGCCCGAGATCGATAGTAAATGAAGTCATGCTCATGCAGGGCATATCAGGAAGGAGATGTTATGGCTTGACCAGATTCAATGAATTGTTATATCCGAATTCAAATATGGAAACTATCGAATTTCTTTGATTCTGAAGAGCATGCTGATATTAAAAAGGGTAAAACGGCCTTAATTTAAATTGAAAAAAGATATTACCTGAATTGATTTATTAATAAATTTCAACTAATTATAAAAAGGCTATAAATAGGGGTAAATATCCTAAAACTATCTTAAGTCTCATATTGAGCATTCCTCATGTATTCTTTTTGAAAAAAATAGTGAAATCATTCTCCTATATAAAGTGGATGTAGCTCTTCACAAAAACACACTACTTTAATACTATAGTAAGGATTATTTCTTGAGAGTTTTGTTGGTGAAATTCTCCATCAACAATTAACGCTAGAAGTAGGGCTAAAACCTTTGATTTTAACCTTTGACAATTGGAAGAAAAGCTTCAAGCAATCCAACTATGGTGACTACATACACAAACTGTATTGAAAACACTAAAATCATCATTAACACTACCGAACAAGGAAACAATAATAACAATCCTGCTATTGGGGGAGGCCAAGTTGTGGCCAGGTTATCAAACCAGGGAAGAGGGAGATGATCCTTAAGGACCACTCTCTTAGAGCAGAAGGAGAAGCGTATGAGTAAGATGCTAAAGAGAGTCTTGGCGGCCTTGGACCTTTTAAGGCCAAAACAAAAACAATGGAGATAATGACCTGATAGACCAAGGGGATGCCTCCAAAAACTAAAACAATAGTGGCTAGTAGGTGAACCTTGGGGGATTTGGTGACACTACTGGAGGAAATCGAAACAAGTGCGCTAACTCTATGGATAGCCAAGATAGAGGGCGGTGAGTCGTCCAATTCCAGAACTAGGGAATCAATCTACAAAGGCAAAACCCAGTAGGCCTTCCACCTCTGCCACCAAAACGATAGGCCAGGGATGTTGATGTTGCCTTTGTCAAGAGCTGGCCACCTCAGAGACCAACTTTGTGCTAGAATGGCCTCATCATTGGGGTAAAAACTAAATATCGTTGACCTTCTTATAATGTATCAATATGCCAACAGTTAATAGGTCTCCCAACAGTAGCAATTGAACTAGCATGTCTTGGTGGCATTTGGACTTCGTGTGGGCAAGCTTAGTTGGACAATTTAAAGACGAAAACTACGCTCAACGTCCAGAGAGGTGAAGCAATCACCTACCTTCATCCTTTCACGCTGGAGATCATAAGCATGCCAGTGCTAGAGAAATTCAAGCAGCCCTAGATGCCTATTTATGAAGGTACGCAGGCCTAAATGATCACATTGAAATTTATGTCCCACATGGTGCTTTATGGAGTACCAAGAGAAGTTATGTTCCGAACGTTTAGCCAAACACTAACTGGCTCGGCGAAACATTGGTTGAGGATGTTAAAGCCAAATAGTATCACATGCTTTGACAAACTTAAAATGGAATTTTTAAATCAATTTGTCAGTGTATAAGCTCTGCCTTTTCCAAAGAAAAGGCTCAACTTCCTAAGTTAAGGGGCAAATGAGTCCTTGAAGGACTGGCTGATGAGGTTTACTCAAGAGGTGGCCTCAATGGAGAACATCTCAGAAGATGTCTCCCTTATTGGAGCCCTTAGCAACATGCAAACAAACATCCCATTTTAGAATGATCTTAACGTCAAGGGTGCAAAGACATATAGAGAATTATTGGAAAAGGGCTCGTAACTTTATTTACTAGGAGGAGATGAAGAGCCTTATGTTTAGATGGATGATAGCAAGAAATAGCTAGGGGAAGAGCCAACAAGGAAGAAAGAATGACAATAACTACTAGGATCAAAACTCCAATTCTAAACAGCTAGTTTATGAGTTATAGCCAAGTCCACCATGAAACTGAGCTATAATCATGGACAATGCAAAGAGGCAAAGACAAGAGGAAAGAAGGCCTCGACCTATGATCTTAATGCTCCTATTAATGATATTTATGCAAAGATTATGAATAAGCCATACCTCCAATGCCTGGCTCCTATGAGGTCTAACCTGAGCACGAGGAACCAGAACAAGTACTCCAGGTTCCATGGAGATCTTGGGCATTACACGAGCAAGTATATGGAACCTCAAGGACAAGATTAAGTGGTTGATTTGAGATGGGTGACTGCAAGAGTACAGAGCCAATAAAAATAATAATAGAAGAAACGAAAGGAGAAATGATCGTAGAGGTGATCGAAAAAATGATGAAAAGCGATATGATGATGACTGCTGAGATAACAACACTGAACCCATGGGAGTACCACGGTGGGGACTCTTGAAGGTCACAAAAGAATTATGCCCATGAGACAAAAAGGAAGTACCAGTAGAGGTTTATAAACCTCTTGACTAGCAGACCATCCAAGGTACAAAGGTTTGAACGAACAGAGAACACATTCTCTGAGGAGGATGCTAATGGAGTTCATTGGCCCTAACACAATGCCTTGGTGATCAAGGCAATCATTAGCAACTAAAAAGTTTTCCGAATATTAGTTGACAGCAAGAGTTTAGTAGACATCATTTATCTCAACTATTTGAAGAAAATGGGTATTTTACTGGACCATATAGCTCCTAACTCCAAGCCACTTTATGGCTTCACCGAGGATAGCATTGTTCCTAAGGGAATGATAAAATTGGCCGTTACGATTGGGAAAAGGCCTAAGGCAACAACAATGTCTGCAATATTTTGGAGGTCAAGGGTGGCGAGCAATTCAATGCAGTCATTGGGGGGCTGAACCTTGGAGCTTTGAAAGCAATCACCTCCATTTACCGTCAAAACGTTTAGTTGCCCTCGTGACAGAGGGTTGGCAAGATGAAGAAAATTAGTATGAGTCAAGGTTGACATACTCAGACATGGTCCACACATACGCCGATTCTAGGAGGATGGAAACAAGGATGGTATGCCATAGACCTCTTGATATAGGCATAGACTTGAGGTTGGAATAGGAGATCACTAGAATAGATCCCATGGAAGAATTGGTCGAGATAAGGGTTGATGAGCAAGAGCCTACCAGGGTTCTTAGGATCAAGTCTAGATTATCAAAAAAGATGGCAAATGACCTTCCTAGATTCTTAAAAGATAACCTCGACGTCTTTGCTAGACCCACAATGACATGGAAGGGTGGTTCGACTTTGAGGTCGCTTGTTATAGGCTCAATGTTGACCCAAGCTACCCTTTGAAAAGGCAGAAGAAGAGACCCCTAAACGCAAAAAGGTACAACGCTTTGCATAAAGAGGTCGACAAGCTGATCAAGAATTTTTTTTAGGGAGTCCTATTATCTCGACTGGATCTCAAACCCAGTGCTTGTTCATAGCCTAACAGGAAAAGCAGGACATGTGTAAACTTCAGCGATCTAAATAAGGATTGTCTAAACGATAGTTTTCCAATTTCATGGATCAACCAACTAGTTAATGCTATGACGGGGCATGAGTTATTGAGTTTTATGCATGCCTATTCAAGTTACAATTAGATCCTTATGCACCCATAGGACCAAGAGCACGTCTTATTCATCAAAAACAGAGGCCTCTATTATTATCTCATCATGCTTATTGGATTAAAGATTGCAGGGGAAATATATCAACACATGTTGAACCAAAGTGGCAAAGACGATGAAGGTTATTTCAACGACATGTTAGTCAAAATCGTGAAGGTAAGCTAACATGTTCCCATGTGGAAGAGATGTTCTAGATTATGAGGAAGAATGAAGCTTAAGACCCTTAAATGTGCCTTTGGAGTGGCTTCAGGCAAGTTTTGGGGTTCATGGTTAGCCGCCAAGGCATAGAGGCTAATTCGATAAAAATGCAGGCTTTATTGGACAAAGAGTCACCAAAGAAGCTGAGGGAAGTACAAAAGTCAGTGGGGTTTGTCGCCGTGTTGAACAGGTTTATCTTAAGGGTGATAAATATGTATGTCCCATTTTTAGACATTTTAAAAGGGAAGAAAGTCGTTTGAATGGATGACAAAATGTGATAAGTGTTTAGGTGTCTTAAGGATTATCTTGGGAAAGTTCCAATGCTTTCAAAAGCTCTATGTGGGAGATTGTGTCTATTTATCTTGTTGTTTCTGAGCGTGCGTTAAGATCCATTAAGATCAATGTTACTCTGAGAGGAGAAGAAGGCACAACTCCTAATTCACTAAGCTAGCATGTGTTTTCTCAACGTTGAGACAAGGTATTTGGAGAAGGAGAAGCTGGCCATAGCACTGATAATTTCAATGAAGAAGTTGAAGTGATACTTCCTAGAGCACAAAGTGGTGGTCTTAACCAACTATCCATTAAGGCAAGCATTGCCAAAGCTAGAAGTATCAGGATGAATGTTAAAGTGGTTGGTCAAGCTGTGCCAATATGATCTAGAATAAAAAGCTCTTATACAATTAAGGGTTAGGCCCCTTCTAATTTTGTCACAAAGTTCACAACTAGACTTGACAAAGAATGGAGATAGAGGAGCCACCACGAAGACGGAAGCTATACGTTGGTGGCTCGTCCAATGAGAATGGAGGTACAAGGTTGATGTTGATTAGCTATGTGAGTCACAAGACCATGGTAGCGGTCAGGTTCAAATTCAGAGTGTTGAACAATAAGTTTGAGTACGAGGAGATACTTACAGGGCTGTAGCTTGCCCACCACTTGAAAGTAGAACTGTTGGTGGTGTACAATGGTTCTCAGCTTATGGTGATCCAAATCAAGCATGAGTATAAGGCAAGAGAAGAGAAAATGATCTATTATAAGGAAGCTGAAAAAAAGCTCTCAAAGTTCTTGTCCTACGAAATTTCACAAGTTCCCTAGGCAAAGAACAACAATGATAGTGCCTTAGCCAAAGTGGCAGCTTCGAAGGATTCTGAGCTACTAAAGTTTGTTCTAGTCGAGGTGTTGGAGGTCACAACAATTCAACAGGATGAGAGGGAAGAAGCCATGCTAATTGTGTGGGGTAACAACTAGATGGCACCAATCCTAAGGAATTTGCTTAACAAAGAATTTCCAGCTGACCTATTAAAGCAAAGAGAATACGATAACGGTCGGCGCATTCACCTACTACATGATGGGATGCTTTACCATCAAGGTAACTCTCCTCCCTTCTTCCATGCTTAGATAAAGATGAAGCATGGTTAGTCTTGAAAGAAATCCATGAAGACCCATGTGGGAACCACTTCGAGTGGCAATCCTTCGACTTCAAAACACTAAAACAAGGCTATTATTGGTTGACCCTTAAGAAGGATATAACGGAGTATGCATGAAAGTGTGACAAATGCCAGCGTTATGCCATAATGCTAAGGGCTCCACCAAAGAATTTGATGTTGATATTAAGTCCATGGCCATTTGCAAAATAAGGTATCGACACCATTAGTCCATTTGTCACAGCACTGTAAGGATTCAAGCTTGCAATGGTCATGGTCGACTATTACACAAAATAGGCTGAGGTTGAGGCTTTTACAACTGTAACATAGGCCAACTGTACAAGCTTTATTTGGATCAATATAGTTTGTCATTTTAGCAATTCCACATTCTCTCGTCTTGATAATGGCAAGTAGTTCGACAATGTCAAGCCGATGATTCTATGTTCGTCTCAGCATCCACAAGAACTTCTTAGGTGTAATACACCTATAGTCTAATGATCAAGTCGAGGCAGTGAACAAAATCATCAAGTATACTTTGAAAAAAAAAAGCTTGACAACCTCAAAGGAAGATGGGCTAATGAACTACCAAAGGTTCTCCAAGCTTATAGAAGGGAAATTCCATTTCCCCTTACTTATGGAATCAAGGAAGTTCTACTAGTCGAGATGATCACAACGACGAGCCGAGTAGCAGGGAATAATGAGACTCAGCAACTTATGGATGTAGAGCTCATTGGAAGAACAATGAATCGATTCCCAGTTTCGCCTCGTCACCTATCACTAAAAGGGTGGTAAGGTATTACAATAAAGAGGTCAAGGAAAGGAGGTTTGCTAAAGGTACGGCCAGTAATTTTAAACACAGCACGATAACACTAATATAAAATATTATGAGATATATAGGTTTGGACCGCATGTTTATTAATAAGACCGTAAATAAGTTGGCATAAATAACATGAAACGAGGTAGATTTGTGCCAATATGTTTGAAATATTTTAACACGTTTAATTAAACGAGCCATAAACGTGCCAACACGACACGACATGAATCCACCCGTTTATGACACATATAAACAAAAAAATAAAAATATTTAAATTTTAAGTAAGAAAATATATAACATCCAATCCCACCATCAACCCTAGAACTAATCGTGTTTGAGTTTAGATATTTTGGGTCTTTATCAAACTTTTTTCTTGCCTTTTTCTTTAATTTTCAGTTAACTGGGCCATAAACATGTCATATATGTATTTTTATTACGTCAACCTGTCACGGTCCATTTAATAATTACGTTAACCATGTCGTGTTATGTTAAGCATGCCATATACGGTTCATGTTCATGTTTGAGTTCCTAACATGTTTATTAATCGTGTCATTTTCATGTTTTGGTTAATTATGTTGTGTTGTAATTGTGCTGGCCCAAACACTATACACAAACACAAATTGTTAGCCCTAACTAAAGGGGACTTGGTGCTTAGGCGAGTGACACAGAATACAAAGCCTAAGAACGCTAGACCTTTAGGTTCCACTTAGGAGGGTCCTTATAGAATACGGGAGGTCATTTATCAAGAAACATACATTATGGAGTCATTATCAGGTCGTCGATTGGAACATGTGTAGATCACCAAGCATCTACGTCCATATTATCAGTGAGCAGATGTAACACCCCGAAGTTAATTAAATAGTATTAAGATTGTTAAATAGTGAATTAGTGTGCCATGATGAGAGTTTTTAAACTTAATTTGATTATTTTGTGAAAATTAAGAAAACTTTGTGTTAATTTACTCTTTTAGTGATTTTCAATTATTTTAAATTGTTTTTGATTGTTAATTTAAGTTTTAATAAAACAATTTGATTTGAAAACAGAGTGTGATTGCACACAGTCTTATGCAACTGCTTTTCTCTCTCTTCTTCTATTTATTTCACTTTCTCTCTCTTTCCTCTCATTTTCTCTCGCTTATTCTCTCTCTTCTCTTCCTCTCTCGGGTTCTCTCGTTCTCTCTCTCAATCTCTCAAAATTTTTGAAACAAATTTCGTTTTCAAGCTTCGGGCTAGGAGATCGAAGGCTCGGGGACAAGATTCAACAATAAAAACGACGTTTTCAAGCTTTGATTCGAGGTTAGATTTTAAAATTCAAAGTTTTTCTATTTTTCAAGATTTTCTTGCATTTTGAAATTTTAGAGTTTCTAAGCCTAGAAAAGCTTCGATCTAAGTTAGATTGACTTAGATTAGCTATAATGTAAACTTCATTTCATCAAAAACGGATTAGAATCAAGATTTTTCATTTTTCCTCTATTTTCTCTATTTTTGGATTTTTGGGAAAATGTTGTTTAAAACTTGTTTTAATTCATCCAAAAGTG